>CALNHX010004318.1:0-129986 GCA_940337035.1 Agriotes lineatus
ATAGCAGGCACAAATTATATAAGTAATGATGGCACATCCAATCGTAATATCGGTTTTTTTTTAAAATTATATCAAGCTTTAAACACAATAAGCTACAAACTCCAGCAGACGCAATCCCCCGGTAACAATGCATTTTGTCGGTTAAAATTTACAGCCCGCTATGCAATGACGTCAAAACTTTGAAAGAGAAAGCTAGCATAGTCAGAATGCGTGTATTTATATAAGGGACTAAAATAATTATTTCGCCTTTTAAAAATATTACTATGGTTCTAAATTATGCACAATGCAGTTCATCTGTTATTAATTATAATTTTCAGGAAATAAATAATTTTATAATATGACAGCATAGCGGTACTCAAGCGGGATGGCACACCGCTCAAAACCTTAAATTTCTAAGACACCTCGCTAGTCTAGGGGTTAGGTGTAGGGGATACTGGCCAGGCAACTCGGGTTCGAATCCCACTTGGGCCCGACGCAAATAGCTTTTTTTAAATATAAACAGCCATTCTGCAATGCACGAGAGAGACAACCAAGGGGGCAGAAGAGCGAGATAGATCTATCAGTTTGAAATTCAAATATTTCCGCTAAAACCAAGATGGCCGACACCCGGGAAGTTTAAAATTCAAATAATGGAACTTAGAAAAAAAATCGGAAAAAATTCAAATTTCAAATATTCCCGCGAAAATTAAAAATGGCCGCCGCGTAATTCCGGAAGAAAATAAAAAATCTAATGCGTAATTTAATCGGAAGCTAATGCGTAATTTAATCAGTAGCACACATCAAAAATAATTAGGTCAATCCGCGACATTAATTAGAGCATCTGATTCGCGGTTTAATTCGCGGTTTAATTGACTTTTAATTGATCCGATTAAACAAGATGGCCGCCATGTCCCAACACAAAATGGCCGCTATCTCCCCAACTGTTCTACTGATGCTGTGCAGATTCTGTGAGTCTGTTTACATCATACTTTCTTTTTTTGCGTTTTATCTTTTTTGAAGGTCTGAATTTCTGCTTTCTGAGTCTGAGTCAATGTCAGTTGATTTATACTTTTTCCATTAGGTGCTACCTATTATTAGGTGAATTTATTGTACTAATGCAATTAGGCATAAGTTTCCATCACACTGAGGCAGAAATGTAGTAAATACTGCCCTGGGACTTTTCTTGGGACGCAATTCGTCAGCGTAAAATTTCCATTGTGTTGCAATAACAAATCGACTTCGACTGTTGTCGTAAGATAGCAAGGCGATAGGGCAAAGCCTACTACAAACTCAAGCCAGGGTCAACGATTTAAATGGCGACGGCAGTGGTCCGACTAGCGTACAGGCGTAAACGACAGAAACGATAGTATGGCAAACAAACCGATTTCTTTGACCTTTAATTCTTTTGTACGTTATCAATAATGTTGTAATACGCAGTATGCAAGTATGTACAATCATGTCAACATACTTATATAGTTATATATACGGAAACAAGAAATACCTACCTCTGTACGCATATTTTAAAGAGCGGAATATTTGGAAGACTGAACATAATATATTTTATTTTCAAATAACAACCTATAATAAATTCAAAGAAACGTAAACAAAAGAATATAATAAATACACAGGTACTAGGTAGGCATATACTGAAGACAGTATGTACCAATACATCCTAACAAATAAAGAATAATAACTAAAATAAAAATGTGAAGAAGATAAATACCATTAAACTAAAATATAAATTGTTAAACTAACGTAACAAACAAATAAAAATTAATACAAAATATATACATTAAAAAATTAACAAACTAAATCAACAAAATCACAAAAATAACGGGCTGATAAATTATTGACATTTATTTTTCTTCTAACTTATTGGCTTTACGTTTATTTCTGCGCTGATCTTCCACAGCAGCTTGTTTAATTTTAGAATAATTATTAAGTAAAATGTTGGTAAAACGTTTTAAACAAGTATTTAAGAGAAACTTATACTCTGTTCCGCATTCACATATCTCATCGTATTCGGCAAAATCAATTCTTTCTTCACACAATTTTTTAAATACCTGACTTTGTGACTTAGTATTTAAAAATTTGTTTTCAAATTGTTTCGATATTAAAGTTTTGAATAAAGTATATGATTCAGTAAGAACAAACAACAAAACTTCAGTTGGATATTTCAATCCACCTCGATCTAAGCACTTCAAGTATGATAAATTTTCGGAAAGTGTTTCAACTTCTAGATCCCTCTCGCTCACAATAAACTGCATACACAAACTACAACTATAACTTATAACTTTTCTTGAAATATAGCCAGCAATATATGTAATCACAGATATATCATTATTAGTTATTTATAAAGATCTAGATGTAGTAACAGCATCTTTAAATTCATTAAAAATGTCAGAATTCAACCTGTCTGAACTAGCTACTTCTTCAGAATCGGCTAGAAAATCTTTTATTTCAAAATATCCGTGGCTAGCCGATTGTAATTTTAACAAAGAAAGAATTTTAATTTTCTTTTCCGACTCCAAAATCTGTTGTAGACCAATGTGATAATTTTGGCCTGACATAAATCGATATTGCCCAAAACGAGCTTCTAAAGGGTCTGTTTGAAATTTCCCTAAAAGAACGTATTCAAAATTTAAAGTGGTTATCAGATGATCACATAAAGCAATTCAAGTTAACGTAGTATGACGCAGGACTTGATAGGTTTCTTTAGTAAGTTTGCCACTTCTATTTTTCTTTTCTCCTTGAATTTCAATTTTTTCCCAATTGTCAATCCAACTTTTTCAAAAAGAGCACATTTTTATCATTCATATTTTTAATTGGACTACGATATGGATCTCTCTTATGTTGGCCTTCATACAGAGATTTGCAATTCACAATTTTCCACCAACGTGAAATTATTTCCAAAAACTTTATAGTTCCTTCACATGTTTGTGGATTTTTGATACGCAAAGCAGTAATATTTTTTTCATCAAAAAAACGAATACAAAGTTTGACATTTTGCCGTTCTATGTTTGTAGGATTTAAGACTTTCCTACTCAAGGCAGGAGCATATTTAACAATGTTATCTTCTTCGTCTCTCTGAATAATTTTTAAATGATTAACGCAAGCCCGAAATTTCGTAGTGTATTCGTAACTGCCACTGGGACTACATTCATTGTAAGAATCAGGGAAATCCGGAAAAACAAATGTCTGCTCTGAATCTTTTTGGTTTATCCAGTTATTTCTAATACATTTGAAGATATGGACAGTATCAAATGCTAAAAACAGTCTGTGGATTTTCTATCGAAATCTGCAGTTGACCGTCACCTAACTTTTCAAAAGCTTTTCTGTTAACTGCATTGTTATCAGACTGTATGCATAAAATGTGATATCCTGCCTCCGTGACTACTTTTACTACATTTGCCAACAATTCTGTTAAATAACCAGTTTCTAAATTTTTAAGGGGAAACAAACCAACTACATCACAATTATGAGATAAGACTGATTTAATCATAAAAGTTTGTACTGTAGATGCAACTGCGTCACTATTGTTGCTCATCCCTTCAATTTTTCCTCCATTGTATGTAACAGTAGGTTTAATGTATACTTCATCAAGTAATAAATTAACGTATTTTTCTTTATCTTCTAGATTTATGAACTTACGTGATAAATAGTGAATATGTGATGCACTTATGTCTGAATTTTCAGTACCCAACTTCATACTCAATTTTTTTAAATAGTCTAAACAGTGGGGTAAAGTTAAAGTATTAGTTTTTCGTAAATATTTGTATGCGCCCGCAAAACTGTAATAAAATGTAATTGCTCACAAGAATAAGTCGCTTGAATATCTAGGTGTCTTACAAAAAATGAGGTGTAGTTGATCAGCTACAAATTTTATTTTATTTTGCACATTGATAGTTTGATTAGAAAATTCAGAAGAATTTATAGCGTGAATAAGAAGCCTAGAAGCAGTTTCAACGTAATACTTTACATAAACATTATTTGACAGATCGTCATTTTCAAAATTTTCGAAATATGTTATTAAATTTTGAAATGTGTTCCAAGAATCGAGTTTTATTTCTAGTCCTAAAATATCTATAAGTTTATCATTATGGATGATTTCATTTTTGTATAAATTAACATTTAGATTTCCCGTAATTACAAGACTAGATGAGATTTTTGGTGCATTATGACAATTAATTTTATAAAAAATAATTTTTTTACTACTTTCTACAATCTCATGAAATTTGTATGTAGTTTTGTTTTTGTAATTTTCTTTGAAATCCTGAAAGTCTCTAATTTTATCCAGTAGAATTAACTCTTCTTCAGCAGCCTGTTGTCTTTTATGTATTTCTTCTTCTCTCTCCGCTGGGGCTTTCCTTTTTTTGGTAAGAGTTTTTGACATATATTTGGGTTGATTCTTAAAAATTGTGGGATAAGCATCGTCAGTTAACTTTGGCCTGTCTCTTGGCACAATAAGAATGGTACCATCATTATGTTTAAACTTATCTTCACGAATTATGAACTGTTCATCGAAATGATCAATACACACTACTGAGGACTTTGTGGGCACAAAGTTATCTCTGTGAATCATTCTTTGCCACAACGTAATTCTTTCAGGGTGTTTCGGAAAAAAGAAAATTGTCTTGTTGGCTTCCTTGAGAGAAGCATAATTGCTGTTACATCCCGGAACACAGCAATGATGTGGCATCTATCACACGAATACCAAATATCTGTTTGTGTTTGGTCTTTTATTTATAGTTCACTTACCCTCAACACCCAGCTATGTACCTATACACTAATTGAATATATTCACAGTTTTTGTCATACACTGCATCAGACATGCATCAGAGCAATACTAGCAGCTCTGCTATAAGAAGTGTGAAAGTGCAAAATGCAGCCCTTTCAGGCATTATCTTGCATGCGTCGGACCACTATTGTGACGTCACGAGCTCCGCCGCTCGCTTGACCGTGGCTTGAGTTTATAGTAGGCTTTGGATAGGGAGTCATTAAACATTCCGTTCCTCAAAGAAGTAATAGTGTGACTTGATTGCAAACACATCGAGAGTTGCATTCGGGGAAGTTTTGTTATCCGAGGTGTGTCTGTAAAACTAAACCATCGATTCCATCGTTCTCTCAAGTTCCGACGTCGCTAAAACGCAAAAAGGCTATTCAGACGAACATTAACGTCTCCATAAATTTAAATTAGGGCCACCAGTGGGCACGTGTTAAAGCGTTGAGTCAGCTTTCAGGCCTGGAAACAAGGTGTTCGTAGTTTCGGTAAGCTTGCAGAAGCCCGTATTGGGGTCGCACCAATGCCGTAGTGTTGACCACTAAGAGATTTAAAAGGTACCAATAGCAATGCAATAATCTGGTATCCTCACTTTTTTCTCGGGTCGAAATCGGACAGATCGCAAAGTTGTTGAAGGCAGTAAGCAGAAGTATCTTGGGACAAAAATAAGTGGTTGTTGGTCAAGTTAATTTATACGTTAAATCCAGCGTAGGGGGTGATAACCATGCTAAGGGTTTGTTTTGTGAGAGACAATGTCTTCAAGTCGCTTAAGTGGCTTATCCTGGAAATTCCATGGTGCCCGAAGTTCATTAGAGGAAGTGCTTTTGGCGACACTCCCATTATGTATTGCACGCAATCCCGTCTCTTCTTGAGGATTTAATATCGCTACCCTGGTTGGAAGTCATTTCCTTGTTAGTGAGACCCATTATTCCACTGATATCAGTTTCTCCCGAGTTGCCCTGCAAACTATTAGAGGTTTTCCGGGGGCAAGTGAATATGCGACAAGCCACAGGTGCTCGACGGGCATCACCTAACGGCCGCCACGATTCTAGAAGGTACTGTGTGTAATAGCTAAGCGCTAATTCCGATACTACCGTTTAAAGTGTTGCAATCCATTAACTCTAGAGTGGTGCTCTTCAAAAATACTGAATAACACCGTGAAGTATTCATCAACTTCTAATATTTCAAGTGGATAAGTTATCACCACGTAAATGTCTTAGCAAGAGTCGATAGCTGTTTATTTGTAGCAATATGTGAACCACCTATGACGTCATATAGGTTTAGAGACAAACGTTGATTATTTATTACATGTTTGATTATGTATATATAAAGTGAATAGAGACCAGTTAAATTAACGTTTACCTCTTTTATTGTGATTGTATGGGACTTTCTATTGTATTTTTGTTTGTTTGTGTGAAGAGTTTTAGCGCCCTGCAAGAGATCCATAACAAGGTAGGTTCTGTGAAGGTGCCCACTGGACGTCGCACATCGCTGTCAATAGGCGGAAATATTATTCCTTATTTCAGACTTCCAGGGAGCCGTTTCTAGAAAGATTTTTAAAGCGTGGCGCTCTTTTTTAACATCATTATCTAATTACCAAGTCAGCGCCCTAATTTACGTCTATCGAATCGAACCACTCTCTCCCCGACGAGTAAGCTGGCAAAACCTTGTTACAGGAACATTGTAACGCAGTTTGGGCGAAGCTTGCTTGTGTATTATCGAATTGTTTTTTAATTTCTCGATCAAACAGTGGCACAACACCCAGGTGGACCAAAAGTCGAAAGAATTCCCGATTGTTTCGTAATTTCTGCTTTACCTGTAAAACTATGTCTCTTTGTAAATATCTTTCAGCTGGAAGTAGGTACTCATCACTGTTACTTTCTTAGTTGCTGCGAAGCTTTTTTGTCTTGTGCGATCGTTGTTTGTCAACTCATGCTTACTATTCTTTCTTATGATCGGTCTGCAGTGGGGTTCTTTTCCAATCTGGGCATTATAGTCCTCTATAATTATTTTAATGTTCTTCTTGGGTGTATCGTCGCATGCTTTCTCCAGTTCTTCATAGAATTTGTTTTTTCTTTTACTTCTGTTTCGGCGTAGATGTTTATTATACTACAATCATAGTTGCTGCATTTTGTTCGTATGTAAAACATTATCTCCGATATTGCTTTAAAATTGCTTACACTGCCTTTTACCTTATTACTAATTATGAAACCAGTACCCAATCGCCTCCATTTTCTGCCACTGTTAACGAAAGTAAAGTCTTCGACACTTACTATTGTATTTTTGTTTGTTTGGTTTCTTGCACGGCAAGTATGTCGATTTTGTAGCTTGTAGCTTTTTGTTTCTGCAATTAAATTTCTAAGGCTCATTTGTAGTACATGTCTCTTACGTTCCATAACCCCAGCGTTATTCTGTTTTCTTTTTGCTTGGCCACTGTTAATTTTTTTGTTGGTATTCCGGTTTCTATCCTATATCAAATCCATTTTCTCGCCTACTTTCATTGTCATAAATCCGTTGCGAGCCAGTTTAGTTTTTTAAATTCAGGGCCTACGGTTGTTTTCAGGCTTTTCCTATGTTTGTCGCAACATTTGTAATTAATTCTATCGATTTTAATCCTGTGGTATCTTATTCTGATTGTCTAGTTTCCGTTTCTTTGCCCATTTCCTCTCCTGCCACTTATCTTATGTTTGCTTGTATTTTTTGTTTTTCTATGGCCAGGTCACTCAATGGGACTGCTCAACTAATTGTCAAACTTTATTAAAAGTACATTTTCTAACCGATCACTAGGAAATAGGATATCATGTTGTGACCAACTATTAAGAGCATTTCAATAACTTAATTTCCGTTATTTATATTTCTTATTAAAAATAATAAACAATCAACAAAAGCAATGTGTTTACGAAATAATCACATTTGACAATCAAAATTCACACTTCATCCTAGTTCTCTTATCATTTGCGATAGTAATCAGCACGTAGGTACAGTAACATCTGAATATTTCTATCAAAGTGTCCGCTGGAAAACTTTTCGAGATGTTTTAGTACTTCTGGAAAAGGGTAAATTGTGCTGCTAAATCGATAGTGTAAGGTGCCTTCTAAGATCAGGAGGTACATTTCGCCGAATTAAAAATTTAAACTTTATTTCTGGTTCTCGTGATAAATCAGCGCTTTTAATTAACGTTTTGTTATCAGTTTTGATTTTTGAACGCAATGCTATACGTAGTTAAATAATAAAGTATAACTTATTGGTAATTTTCTTTTGTGCAAGCCTCTTTAAACTTGGATACCAATAGTAATCTTTCAGTCTATTAGAATTCCATTTTGCCTAGTACCGCATGTCCAAATTTAAAACGTCATAATAGAAATGCTTGCCATGTGTGTCATTTGTAATGCCCAGATTTTCATTAAAAAATTAACGTCAAATGTGAATAATCTAACTTAAGTAACAGGCACATTTTAGGGCAAACTGTTAGTATTTTTATGTACTCCCGTATTGTAAATGTCAAATGATGCACTCATTTTGATATCATAATGAGAGTGCTACCGCATAAGTATATTAATATTTTCTCACGCCCACATACGAAAGTGGCAGTTTCCATACAGTCGAATAGCCACGAAAAATTACGATGTTATTTACCCGATCGTTATCATAGCGAACGTGTTTATTATAATACTAATGCACGATTGACAGTTTGTACAGTGGACTAACTATGTCATTTTAACCTAAAAAGTACTGACAATATACTGACATTAGTTGTCACAATAAAACTATCATTCATTAAAAAATATGTTTTTTTGTGGCCGCGGTAAAAATAACATATATAACTCGCTCATGCTAAGCTCGTGTTTTAAGCAACTCGGCTTCGCTACGCTTGTCCTCGTTTCTCAAATATACTCGCACAATATATATGACTTTCGCAACTTGTTATGTAATATACTATTACCACACCCAAATGAGTGCTTAAAATGTTTACCTATCTCATTGCGGATCTCAAATATGCGTTAAATCGCCTCAACCAGAAAAGACCCCTGCCGGAGGCACAAGTTGAAATTGTCAAAAGAAATCTTATAAAATGTAAAAATGTCTGATAACATCATAAGTTTTGAGGGCGCTTTTATTAAAATTCACACACATGGACAATTGAAAAAATTTCACATTTTCAGACTTCTAAATTCAGTCTAAATTCAGATACATGGAACATTAGTCTTTGGCTATCAAATTGGAGACGTAAAATTTAAGTATATGCGTATCATCTTCTGTTGCTTTGCCCAAAACTAAAGTTACCATGTTTATTAAGTGTTCAAATGTTGAAGGTTTAAAATAATCTCTTAAGCTGTACACAGTTTTATCAACTATTTCACAAAATGGTCTTATGTAATAGTTATACAACGATTTTCATATAAGCCCATCTGAATCATCCCGAAAACAAGGTAATTTATGTGTCCTCGGTAACGTCGGTTCTACCAAACTCAATTTCTCAGAATTTGTCTTGCAGTTTCTCTTTATATCTTGGTAACCATACTCTCTAACTTTTTGGTTAAGGGTGAAATATGCAGGCAATTATTAATAGTATATTACACTACAAGATAAGCAAGTGATACTTTTTCATTAAGCGGAAAAGTTGTAGCCCTGGGCGATAACCTTATGATAGCTTACCCTTACATAACTCGTGCTACGCAAGTTACGTATCTAGAAACGCTTACTAGCTTATAGATAAGATTATATTCTGCTAGATCTGCATGCTGTTCTTAGAACATTTATGATAACACCTGTGGGAACGGAAACTACCAAGTAGCAAGTAATTTAAAATAGGAGTTAATAAAAAAATCCGTAAAAGGCTTTACCCAGAACTTCCCTCATCGACATTGTGACACTTTATAAGTTTAAAAATCAAATTAAGTTAGGAGTCAAAATATCTTCACGTTTCTAATAAATTAAATACATTTTCAAATAAAAAAAATTTATCCCGCTGGGGTTTGAACTCGCCGCTCAGCAGAGCGATCGTATCTGCACCGATAAAGCCAACTACGCTACCGAGCGTCTTTCAACTAAGTCCTGCGCGCGCCTTTCTTGAACAGAACAAGGTTATTGTTGAAATGTTTTTACTCTTTTGTGACATTATCCTGTATCGGTCGGAACATGCATTTTGCGACGCCTAATGTAAACCGCTTCGCAATAAATAATACACGGTCAATAATTGCATAATTTTTATATTACGCTGGAAGCCTTCAGCTAAAGTGTGTGCGAATTTCAGCCGCTACTATTAATAACTGAATGTGCAGCAATTTAAAAAAAGAAATTTCTTTGGCTTGTATGGATCGTACTGTAATCTTGTTTTAATTTCTGAGAAAATTGGCAGCTATCGAATGGTTCTTATGTAATTTGGGTACAATTAAAATTAACAAAAATATTCAACATTTTGCGCGCCTAAAAAAAAGATCACTATTTAAATTAAATTTGCACATATTTGCAAGTGCAAAAAAATTCGCGCTCATATTATGTGTGGTAGTATAACTCTTAAGGAAAATTTCAAAATCGTACGTTTTCTGCTTACCGAGTACTATACTTTCTGAAAATGTCAACGTAATATAAGTTTTTTTTAAAGTTAAGAACCATTGAGAAATCGGTCATTTTTAGCGGTTTTTTAGCGATAACTTTTTTTCTAATGAATCGATTTTGACCATCGACAGCTTAATTTATTTGTTTTTTTAAACTGCATAAGCCTATTTTTTTTTAAAAGTTCATCTCTTGTTTGCTCTTTTATATGCAAAACACCGTTTTTTCATGACTTTGGCCGCAATTTTGAATCACTACTTCACTGATTCAGCTGTTACTTTGTAGTTCGTTCAATTCTACGTGATTTTTTCTAAAAAACTATATGCTCACTTTTCAGGTGGTATTTTTGCCAAGTAAATATCTAATTTGACTGGGCTATACGGGTACTTACTATTTAAGCAACAGGAATATCTTGGAATTCCTATTTAACCAAGAAGCGAAAATAAAGAATGTTTAATGCTTTAAACGTAAGTGCCATTAATTCGGTTTATACAACGTGGCGTAGAGCGGACTGACGAGTATAGGTGAACAAAAATGTCTGTACTATTGGATAAAGTTCCCTTGGAGCAGAGACAACTCATACATTTCATGTTCGATGTCCCACTTCATTTTGCTCAAGAGATCAAGGTAAATCAGTTTATGGCACAATTTATAAACCGGTTTAAAATTGACTTATAAAAAGGTTTAAAAATCGACTTATTAACAGATTTTCTTTACGACTGGACGAAATTCGTCACTTTATACTCTATTTTTGAGGGCGTAATGTGTCACTTTACAGCCCAAGGGCTATCAAGTATTTTATTCACAACCATATATTTTTAAAAAGTTGGAAAATGCTATTGCCAATTGTCGTCATGGCAACGAATTTTCGCTGCCTTGTAATAGTATTTGATTGACGTCAGCTGTCAATTCCATTTTTCCAATTCTTGTTTAGAATAAAATTGTTGTGAATAAAATAGTATACATAACTCTGGGACGTTTTATTACAGCCGTAGGCTAAGTTGGCTTACTGAGGTGAGCTATAGTGCGTTTTCCACTTCGGTACGTAATGTACTATTACGGTGCGCTTAGTGTATTTCTTTGTCAGTTTGACAAGCAATGGCATCGTAGATTGCCTATGTCGTGTTAGAGCCGCGCCTTATTACGCCCTTGATATTGTTATAATCGCGTTACCTATACACCTTTCAGTAGTTATTTTCCCGGTAGGTAGAAATGGAATTTTATTTTTATGTTTAATAAATTTAAAACTCCCTAGCTGTTAAGTACAGGAGGCTCACGAAAGTGTCTAATGTGACATTTTGTGTAACAAACGACTTCCGGAATTGGACCGTGTCAATATTGAGGTCGAAGAACTCAACGTTTTTCCCACTTTCGGAATGAGAAAGGCGCCTTTCCCATTCCGATCGTTAGATGAGTTTCGCCTCTGGCGTGGTTTGCACGTTGAGTTACCGTGCTCTTTTGCTTTTCCTCCTGATGCATAATATTTATAAACGTTGGCGTCATGGATACCAGCAAATTGTAATTTATACTAAAGCAAATATGCTGAAAGTTATTAAACCTGACACAAAATGACAAATTACAAAGGCCTACATCTTCCCTCTGTGTAATAGTACACTTTAACAAAACAAAAAAAAACAAAAAAATTGCTGATTTCCATTAATTTGATAAGTTAAGCAACTTTTCTACTATTTCCGACGGAATAACTAAATTTTACCCCTCCATATTTCCGAAACTATTGGGGGCAGCAAAAAAATGTATAGGACCAATTTTGTTGAAAATTTAATGTACTTTAACAGTTTATAGGGTACAATAAGCTTTAAACTGAAGGATTTACGAGATATTTCTAATAAACTTGACATGCCCCCCCCCCCACAACCCGATGGTCTAGAAGCGGAGACTTTTTACCGCATTTACAGCAAAGGGTAATGAACAACAGCCATTATGTGGCCTACTGATCCTATAAAAGAAAGGAGAAAGTTGAATCCTGTTATGGGCCAAAAGTCACTTTTTGTATTAATTTAACGATTTGCCTTATCCCTGCCTAATTCAAGGCACTTTGCACATTTCGTTCTAACTATTTACCCTATATCTGACTAATCCTAGATCTAACTTACTTTAAATAGACTAGTTTCATGCACCCATTCCTCAAGTAAAGTTACTGCAGGTTAGGCCTCACGTCGTACGCGTGCTATGTTGGTTGCAGATACGACTTTTCCGCAAATTTGGAATCCTGGATCTAGCTGTCAGTTATTAGCCATCTTGTCTTGTTAGAATACGGATGTAGTGAGAAGCATCTTTGGTTAATCGATGCACGAATTTGTAATTCGGTTTTGTCAGGCTCATTCTAGCATGAAAGTGTACATTTTGGTATGAATTTGGTTGGTGAGACGTCCCCGACGTTTTTGTGGTAGTACATTTCAAGCACGGACTTTTGTCCGGAATTCATCTGACAAGCACATGTAATACTTTGGGCGATTTGGAGCAGAACATCTAACGCTCCGCTTTGGTACGGGCTGTGAACGCACTCAGATTAGGAAAGCAGTCCTTTAGTATAAACTAACGCATCTCTGTTGGTGTGCGGCGAGCTTTGTGCATGGTGGCGCAGAACTCTTCGAAGCGTTTGGATGATGGATTTGGCCCCTCTTGGAGATCACTTTCTCCAGGCAGTTGCTGCAGTCGGCTGGCTGTGAGTTTGGGAGATTTCCAGTCCCTACAACAGGCTTGCAGATTTACTGGCCCGAGATCTCTACGTTACCCGCAGTAAAGCTCGTTTCATCACCTGGCTTCCTCGACATCGTGCAGCAGGTCTCCGGTTTAGCACGTTCGTCACCTGGTGCAATCAAGGTCTGTCTTTGCAATACATTCAGCGTTCTTGTGCAGTTTTTAGCTCGACCAACTTAACCTGTGTTTTATGGGTTCATTTTAGTGTGTATATTATTATTCATTGTAGCGCTTTGGGCTACGGCCAGATTTTGATAAGCTAATTAATTTAATATTGTGATAACTCACCTGCAGTCTAAAGTAAACCTATCTTGTTGTTTAACAACTTAATAATATTTGTTAACTTTGACATTTCAAGTCACCATTAGAGCTCAGGCTGTGTCTAATGTACATGCATAAGGACGATAAGGTTTTACTTATGTAAATGTTTGTAAAGCAATTCTTGCATACGCCTTTTTGAAAGATTTTAGACTCGATCTCAGTGGAGAGATCTGTCAGTTCGGTTGAACTTGGCTAATTGCGGCCCCGTTTTGCAAGAAATTAGCTAAATCAGTCCGATCGTTGTTTAAGCATTTACGCCCCTTTAGGGCGAGATTTAATAAGGGTGTTTCGGGTTATTGCGCCCCTATATTAAACCAAGATCTTGGAAAATGATGGGATTTGTGTACAATTGATTACTAGAATAATTATGTATTTTTTCAACTGAGGGTTTAGCGTTGATTTCAACTTGGCAAACAAAACAAAACCTTAGCTACTGCTTAAATTTGAGACGCGTTTGGTTATACATGCGAATTGCTACGATCTTCGACTATATTTATTTAAACTGGTGAGTTCAATCTGTGATAAATTTTGCCATATTGTTCTATGAAATCTGGTTTGTGATATTTGTTGTTGTTGTGATATACTACCGAGCACTGTTAATATTTTATTAAATTATATATACTTGTTACTTATGACTGCGAATTTGATTTGTGTGTCCTTGTCGCTATCTCTAATTTTCAGGATCGCTTAGTAGCACTTTCCGTAGTGTCTTGTTTGATGATTAGCAAAGTACTGGGTTACCTGCTACTTGGCGCCCATAAATTATTCTTCGTTTTAGCTTACGATTTGAGTCTTCTGTTCGACCCACGACCAGCTCTGGCTGAGAATCCGGTAGCCTTTGCCACTCCTTATTTTATTGTCAGAGTTAGATAACAACCCTCCAAGCCGGATGAACAGTGATTTCAAGGAATTATCGGTAGGGGCACTGGCTACCATTCAGTGGGCCTTGGCAAAGAATGGTTGGCCAAACGTGACCATAACGCGAGTTTTCCCATTCTTACGACCCTCTTCAGCATCATAAAGAACGGAATAATTGAATAACTAAATTTTACTCCCTCCATATCTCTGAAACTATTGGGCGTAGTAAAAAGTGTATAGGACATATTTTGTTGTAAATTTAACGCACTTTAAAAGCGTATAGGATACAATAAGCTCTAAACTAAAGGCTTTTCGAGATTTTTGTAAAAAACTTTGGAAAACATGCTGTTTTACACTTTTCCCCCAGCCCCTCCCAAACCCGACGCTCGGGAAGTGGAGACTTTTTACCACATTTATTAGAGAAAAGGGTAATGAATAACTTGTGACAGTCAGACCTTAGTTTTTTTGGAATCCCTGGTTTCAAGCTAATTTTACTGTACTACTAGACGAGTTTAAATAATGTGTTACATAGTATACTTTTTCTACGACCACAAATTTAGACAATGTAACATCACATAATTTCATTGAGATTTTGAATATTATATTAGGTTAAATTATGCTCGGCAAACGTCAACGTTGACTGTTGAAAACTAACTTTATTTTAGTTTTAGCTGTGGCTAATAAAGCAAATACTGTTTGAACCAAAGTCCACCCCGTGAATAAAACATCGTTGCTAACTTTAGCCAGTGACTAGGACGCTCTTTAGTCACAGGTTATGAAGTCACTTAGCGACGTGTATGTTAGAATGTTAAATACAATTTTAGCTACAGGAGTAGAAAAAGTAAAATCAAGTTAGTTTTTAACAGTCAACATTGACGTTTGTCGAGCATAATTTGACGTAGCCCTTTATTCAAAATGTTAATGAAATAATATTGTAATGACCTTCGAGTCTGATCGCGTGCAGACAGATTAGTCAGCCTTCCAGAACATTCCAGAACGACCTCGGTGATTAATGCGGGCGACACGTCAGAATTGCTAGAATAGTCGAGAATATCTCGAAGCTTCCAGAAGGAATTACCCGGCTATATATATAAGCAAGCGCAGCGGAAGAACAGTCAGTCCAAATCTAGCTTTGAAGTGCGCGAAGCTTGCCATATAAATCATTCGTGTTTAAGTCGTGTGTAAATAAATAAAGTGTATTTGTTGTTAGAAATAGTTCCTGTTAGTGTATAGATAATTTGTGTTCCGTATTAATAGTTCTTGTGTCTTTGTTAAATCGTTAAGTTAAATTGCTGTAAATAAATGCTTAAAACAAGAAGCGGCGTATAATTTTTAATAGCCCAGAAAATAAATTGTAACATTTGGCGTCAGGTGTCGGAGTTTTGTACCAGGGGCTATAAAAAAAATATTGGACATACATTAAATAAACTTTGATTAACAAGTACCGATAAACGACAGTCAGATAATAAATTTAAGTGTGTGTTGTGCATGCCTGTGACGAGATCCCAAAACATCAAGATGGAGGCCCAATTAAGCCAACTTTTGCAGCTAATGCAAGTTGGCCAGGACAAGGCGAAAGAAGCATAAGAGGAACCTAAGGAAGAGCTGAAAGCCGAGCAAGAAAAAGTAGTTCAAAAACTTGAGGAAGAATTAAAAGCCACTCAAGAAGACCTTAAGGAAGAGCTGAAAGCCGCGCAAGGGGATCTTAAAGATGAACTTAAGGAAGAACTGAAAGCGAGCCATGACGAGTTGGCAGAGGAGATCAGAGATATTCAGGAGGAAATGGAGAGAAAGGTAACCAGATTTCAAGGTGACGTACTGGAGCTGCAGGAACAAGTTACCAAGTCACTAAGTGGCCAACCAAGTCCCTCTGAATCTGCTGGCTTCTCTCCTCCTCTTGCGGTAAATCAGCCTACGTTATCGCGAGTTGCTACCCCTCAGGTTGCTCCTTCCCAAGATACTGTCCCAGCGAGGCCCGCAACATCCGGCTTGCATATGAAACTGACCTCTTACGATGGGAAAACGCCATGGTCAACATATCTGAAGCAATTTGAAGCCGCAGCCGTGGCTAAAGGTTGGGGAGAGGCAGACAAAGCGACTGCATTGATTCTGACATTGCGAGGGAATGCCCTGAATATTCTACAAATGGTTCCAGAAAATTAGCAGAAGGACTTCCAGCAATTGGTGAATCGTCTGGAACGGCGTTATGGCAATAGTCATCTTTAGCATGTGCATTGTGCCCAGTTCAAGTACCGGATTCAGAAGTCGGGGAAGACTCTGCAAGAGCTTGAGGCCGACGTTGCTCGATTAGTTCGGCTCGCATATCCATCGGCGCCGGAGGACTTCCTGGAGCAGCTAACCGTCCAAACATTCATAGATGGAATGAAAGACACCGATACTCAGCAATCGGTACGTCTGGAAGTTGAAACGGCAAGGAGTGCCTCCAGAGGACATGGTCGTGTCCGCGGTGTCGCTACGACAGAAATGGCGCCTGAATCCATGGAGGACATGTTGCGACGACTCATAAAGCAGGAGACGAGGGAGAAGAGAAACCGTTGTTGGAGCTGCAGAGATATGGGTCATCTTAGGGCTCGCTGTCCGAAGAAAGGAGCCCGAGCGTCTGACAAGCCGTCGGAAAAACTAATACGGGTCGACAAGAAGGGGCGAGAGTCGACTCGTGATTGCCATACCCCGGAGATTTCCATCCATGTGTCTTCCGTGCAACGCCAGCCTGATAGCCTCTTCATTGATGGGAGAATAAATGGAAGAGTTCGGTCTCTGTTGTTGGATACTGGAGCGACGAAGTCTATCGCCAGGTCTGACGTAATACGGGACGAGGGTCAGCTGCTGCCCACCAGGGCACGCCTTTGCACTGCCACGGGGGGCGCAGTGACCACACATGGGGAAATTGATTTGACATTGAAGATTGGGAATCAAACCCTCAAGCATCGGGTTCTGATTGCTGACATTGCGGACAAATTCATCCTCGGAATGGATGTTATGAATAAGTGTGGGTTCACTTTAGACCTGGAACGCGGCTTGCTGCACGTGGGTGGGGAGGAGCTTTTCCTACACCCAAGAGAAGAGATCGCAGTAGCAGTGGTATTGGCAGAAGATGTTACTTTGCCGGGATGAACCGAGGGGGTCGCGGATGCATACCTGGATGACGATCTCCGATGCAACGTAGTGCGGATGATTGAACCCGATTATGACAAGGAGTTCACTTATGGTATCCTGGTTGGGAAGACGTTGGTAAAGACTGGGCTCAAGGTCACAGTAAGGATGATGAACGTCAACAGGGAACCGGTAACCGTCAGGAGAAACACCATCCTGGGAAGGTGCACACCGGTCTCCGCCGTTGTCAGAACGATTAATAGTGACAGCGGCAGCAAGGCGAAGAGCTCTCCAAAGGCAGTAATTAACACCGTGATGTCTACTTGCAAAGGCATGAGTCAACAAGAACGGAAGAAGATCGAAGATCTGCTGGCCCGCTACCAAGACATCTTCGATTGCGGAGATCATCCCAGCGGCCGTACCGACGTAGTTAAACATAAAATCAATACTGTGGATGCTCAACCGATACGCCAACATCCAAGAAGGTTGCCCCTCGCCAGACGGAAAGAAGCTGAGAAGATTGTCCAGGACATGCGAAACCAAGGGATTATCGAACCGTACAGCAGCCCGTGGGCCTCCCCTGTGTCTCTTGTCAAGAAGAAGGATGGCTTAACGAGGTTCTGTGTTGACTACCGGCAGCTGAATTATGTGAACAAAAAAGACAGCTACCCTCTGCCACGAATCGATGATACCCTGCTCACGCTCTCCGGTTCTCAATTGTTCTCGACGCTAGACTTGAAGAGCGGTTATTGACAAGTCGGAATGGAACCTGCGGACAGGGAGAAGACTGCATTTACCATCGGAACTGGTTTCTGGCAGCTCTCCGTCATGCCGTTCGGTTTGTGCAATGCCCCGCCACGTTTTAGAGGCTGATGGACACCGTCCTGGAGGGTCTATTTTGGCAGACCTGTCTGATATACTTGGACGACATCATAGTGGTGGGTAGATCCTTCAACGAGCATCTGAAAAACCTGGAGGAAGTGTTCTGTAAACTGCGAGGTGCCAATCTGCGATTAAGTCCAACGAAGTGCCACATCTTCCAGAAGGAGGTACAGTACTTGGGGCTCGTCGTATTCCGCCAGGGAGGAGCAGTGGATTTGAGTAAGGTAAAGGCAGTGCAGGATTGGCCAATCCCGAAGGACAAGCATAAACTGCGAAGCTTCCTGGGCCTCTGTACTTACTACTGACGGTTTGT
This sequence comes from Agriotes lineatus, assembly GCA_940337035.1. Lineage (NCBI taxonomy): Eukaryota > Metazoa > Arthropoda > Insecta > Coleoptera > Elateridae > Agriotes > Agriotes lineatus. Next base: position 18,525 of record CALNHX010004318.1, read on the forward strand.
GCTGGGCTTTGCAAACATTGCAAAACCGTTAACCCGTCTAACGAAAGAGGCGGCAGTACAACGTCGGTAGTCCGTTCGAGAGGATAGCCATTGACACCGCTGGACCATTCCCCGAAACCGAATCGGGAAATAAATACATCTTGGTGTGCATGGACTACTTCACCAAGTGGCCCGAAGCGTACGCCCTTGCGAATCAAGAGGCCGGTACTGTCGCTGATGTTCTGGTGAAGGAGTGCTTCAGCCGTTTTGGAGTCCCCCTGGAGTTACATTCCGACCAAGGCCGGAATTTCGAGTCTGGACTGTTCCAGAACGTTTTCACGCCACTGGGGATACACAAGGCCCGAACCACTGCCATCCATCCTCAATCGGACGGCGTGGTGGAAAGGTTGAACCGAACCATGGAAAAGCATCTCTCCAAGGTGGTTTCCGAGCATCAGCATGACTGGGACCAGTAAATTCACCTGTTCCTGATGTCCTACCGATCGGCAGTACAAGAAACAACCAATCACACCCCAGCCGCAGTGCTCTTTGGGCGCGAGCTGCGATTGCCATGTGCCCTCAAATTTGGAAGAAAGCCTGGCGAGCAAACGGCCGGCGAGGACTACGTGGGGAACCTGAAAAAGAGGATCGAAGAGATCCACGACGCCGTACGCCGAAACATTCAGGGTACCAGCGACCGAATGAAGGACCGATATGATGATCGCGCTGAGGCCGGTAATTTCCAGCCTGGCAATTTGGTATGGCTTTATAACCCCCAGAGGCGTCGTAGTCTCTCCCCTAAGCTCCAAAGGAACTGGGAAGGCCCCTACGAATGACGTGGTATACCGAATCCAGAAACCTCCTCGATGAAAGTGCAGGGTGGTGCACTTCAATCGGTTGGCTCCATACTCCGGAACCAATGAGGAGGTGGAGGTTGTCACGGAGCAACTCCTGAGACAACTAGAAACCGGAGGTACCTCCTTCCAGAAGTTTATGGCCTCTTATGGGATCACTACATTTGTGCAGCGTGACCTGTTCGACATGCTGCGGCGGTATTCCCTGGCACACTGCGTTGCCCAGGACCTCCGGATGTCTAGGGGGACAGCCGTTGCTTTCCGGAAAGTTTGGTCGGTTAGACCAGCTGCGAGAGCAGGCACCTCAGGTTGGCAGAACTTTGCAACTGAAGGAAGGCAATAGCTCTATTTATTACCTGGTGACGAAAAGGTTATCGTACAAAAAACCTAGTTACCAGGAGCTCAGGTCTGCTCTTTTGGACCTTAAGGAGCAGATGGTGAAGACCGGTGAAACCCGGCTAGCGGTGCCGAAATTAGTATGCGGCCTGGATTCATTGGACTGGAGGGTTGTACGCAGCATGCTGGAAGTAGTCTTCGACCGGATCGGCATCCGGATCGGGGGCAGTGTAACGACCTTCGAGCCGGATCGCCTGCAGACAGATGAGTCAGCCTTCCAGATCATTCCAGAACGACCTCGGTAATTAATGTGCGCGACACGTCAGCATTGCTAGAATAGTCGAGAATATCTCGAAGCTTCTAGAAGGAATCACCCGGCGTTATATATAAGCAAGCGCAGAGGAAGAGCAGTCAGTCCGAATCTAGCTTTGAAGTGTGCGAAACTTGCCATATAAATCATTCGTGTTTAAGTGGTGTGTAAATAAATAAATCGTATCGGTTGTTAGAAATAGTTCCTGTTAATGTATAGATAATTTGTGTTTTGTATTAATAGTTATTGTGTCTTTGTTAAATCGTTAAGTTAAATTGCTGTAAATAAATGCTTAAAACAAGCGGCGTATAATTTTTAATAGCCCAGAAGATAAATCATAACAATATGATGTTATATTGTCTAAATTTGTGGTCGTAGAAAAGGTATAGTGTGTAACACATTATATAAACTCGTTTATTAAACACTCGTGGCTCTAAAGTGACGTTTATAAAACTTGTAACATAATATACTAATATTATATTGGTTCACAAAACTAGACGTGTTTATAAGTAAGCTTAAACATTGTAAGATATATTCACTGAAAGAAACTATACCTATCTTACAGTACATAAATAAATATAAATCTGTTCCTATTGAGAAGGTTGTTAGGTAATTAATACTTATTTTCTGGGCCATCTTCCAACCAAATAACAATAAGGTACACTCAGGTGCAAAAGCCGGCCGCCAGCTCAGTGGTAGGAGACGTGTAGCTCTTTAAGAAATTAAACGGTAGAACACAAAAAGTAAATGCCCAACGCAGCAACAAATTTTTATAATAACGGCCAATGCACTCTGGTGTCCCAGCGAGAATTTTCAAACTCAATACCTAACTTAAAATTAAACTTTCTGAAGGATAGCTTTAAATACAGTACATAACCGTAACTAAACTCAACCTTGTTTACTGGCATAAAGATTATATAATTCCAGGAAAATATCACAGTACAAAGCATATACTATATAATTATCACAATAATTTGCATAAATCATAATTGCATGGTTACTATAATTTAATAAATTACATACAACTAAATACTCATAGTTTTACAATGCAGTTCGGCAATACTACAAATTGCACACATTAAATTGACTGTCTAGCAGGCCGCTTGGCCAGCAGATATTCCTGGGGCTCTGTCTTGGAGGAAACGTAAACGCGGTTCCAAGCGTTTGGCCAATAAACTCGTGCGGTCGTAGTTGGTGTCTCAGCGATATCTGCACCGGGACGGCAAGGTTAGCATGCCAAACCAGGGGGAAAAACAATCCCCGTAACGGGTCCTTTCTTGTGCTCTAATTAGGCGCCGGCATCAAGGGTCTTACAGTTGCATTAAATACTCACTTGTATGGATTTAACAACTGCTTTTTCACAGAGCGAAAACGACACACTGATGGACTCATCACCGCTTCCGATTACTGATGCTTAGACTTCGGTGACCGAGACAAAAATGGAACAGTGTGCTTCTACTGCAGCGCTGACAGTCCAGACTTTCAGTCAAGGAGAGTCTTCCAAGCAGTAAAAGGCCGCAACCGGAGCGGACATAGCCGCTCAACTAGGCAGTGTCCCTCAAAAAGGTCAAACTTACAGCCAAGGAAGGCAGAGAACGCGCCTAGCGGGCCTGCGAAGCCAAGGGCATTCTGTACGACCCAAACTTCAAAACCCAGCTTCGAAATCTGAGAAAACTGCAACCAACCAGGGACAAAAGAGGCAACGCTCTGACGAAGCCAGTCCCTCCCCGGCAAACACCAACAAAAAACCCAGGCAGAAAGTAGATAAGCCGACCTCACCAAAGGCAGGCACCAGCAAACTTTATTTTGCTGAGGCAGCCACTACGGTGAAGATGGTCATCTACCCTGCTGCATATCCAGACGTCAAACTGACAAAGGAACAAGGTGACTTTGTCTGGCGGACACTACATCGTGAAGAACCACAACCATACCATTTTCAGGTGTGCAAGCACCGCAGCCAAGAAATTATGATCAAATCTGGAGTTTTGCCGCTGGCTGTTACAACAAGCTAATGCTGACCCAAATTTCATTACCAAAGTGCTATGGTCTGATGAAGCCCATTTCTCCACGAGGCGGAATAAATACCATGCACAACTACCATTTTTGGTAATTCGAAAATTCACATGCCATTACTCAATCTCGATTTCAGCACATTTTAGTGTGAATGTTTGGGATGGTATTTTCAACAATCAATTGCTTGAAATCAACGTTTTGGATGATCGCTTAATGCAAAACGATACGCAAATTTTCTCGAGAATAGACTTTGTGAGGTGTTAGAAGACACTCCACTTTATATTCGACAACCCATATGGTACCAATAGTATGGTGCTCCATCCCATTATGGAAGAGAAGCAACTATATGGTTAAATGTGAACTATCCTGGTGGATTGGACGTAAAGGTCCCATTGCTTGGCCGCCAAGATCTCCCGATTTGAATACTTTGGATTATTATCTTTGGGGGCATTTAAAGCAGCTGGTGTACAGTGCTGAAGTAAACACGCGTGGACAATTACTTGAAAAAATTAACAATGCATCAAATAAAGTTAAATATGATAATCATGGAATTGTTCGTAAATACTATCCGCTGATTCGACGGTCCCAGGCTTGCATTCGAGCTCAAGGGGCACATTTTGAGCATTTGTTAAAATAAATAATTATTTTTATGCAAATTTCATCTATTTTGTTTGTTTAATCGCTTTCCACTTGATATTAAGCTTATGAATTTACTGCGACATTAATACAACTTTGATCTTTTGTAGTTAGGTAACTAACTGGAATATGACCTCTGTTCATCTGATATTTTTTACTCAAAATGACCTCCCCAACAAACTGTTGATCCCGTAGATAAAAGAAACTCCTTAATTATATTTAGGTGTAAAAGTCAACAACTGATCGCGGTTTAGATTAAAAATAATTCTAAAAATATCTATCTACTTGATTAAAGGAATGACAATTCCGAAATGACTAATTACGTTTACAATAATCAGATTAAGAATTATGATATATCGTGTTGGTAATTTGCATTGATTATACGATTTATTCATTAAATAACTATGCATTTCCCAAAAATATATAAATAAATTGAAGTACAAGTATATTTCGAAGCAAAATATTTGAATACACGTGATATCTAAATAAACTTCTTCTACTCACTGTATAGAAAGTCGGCTTTTGCGCCCTAGTTTTAGGAAACAAAACTGTCAATTTCCAACCAGCGGGAGCCAATTATTATTAACTCCCGGCGGGAGCCAATATTTTTTTGGTCCCGCATTTGTGTTTATGTCACCATGGATATCACACCAAAGCTTTACAACGTTATGTTGATTTGGAAATTAGACAAAATGTCACTACAGAAGTCTAGAGTTACTATAATGATTTCCTAAAGCAAAATTTTTGAAATTTCGCGCTATAGAACATGCGTTCGAAGGAAAAATTATATATATATACCTTGCGTCCACATGAGGACGCACCATAGGGATAACCTAATAGAATAGAAAGATCGGGTAATGCTGTGATCGACGGCACGCTAAAACGTTGTTTTCTGGCTTCTGACTCGCCCCTGTATGCAACAAATGTCATTTGTGACAGTTTATATGTGTGATTTAATGAGATTTGATATTGTTATAAATGGTACAAGAAAAGGGACGGTGGTCACAGCACTGGTTGATATTTATATTCTATTAGCATTATCTTATCTCTATGGTGCGTACTCCTGTGGACACACGGTATATATCACTGGAGCAAAGATGCAATTCCTCCCGCGTGTGAATTTAAACACACACCTTTGCCCCTAGATATATAAATAGCTATTAACAATGACTACGAACTAATATTCTGTTAGATTTTTATCACATTATAATGTCAAAGACCATCAAATGTAAAGGGGTTGATAAGATGACAAATGAAAATTGCTTCAGAAGTACAAAAACTGGTTTCTTCAATTCTACAAAGTAAATTTTAGTGGGTTAACGTAATGCTCTACACAACACGCTTTTTGGAAGACGTAACGGGTGTTTCAGGCAATCACGAAATAAAGATCACCTATACATGATAACTAAAAAGATGATAAAAAGTTGAGCCGTGATCGTGGTTGTAAACAGACGTGCATGTCTGCCCCGTCTGTCGCACAGAAAAACTGCTTAAACAAATTGATAGTGTCAAGTGAATACAAATTTTCCCAATAAGTGCCATCAGACATTTTACTGAGGTCAATAGGACCATAGAGCTACCGCCGACCCTATAACCAAAACCGAAGAAAATTTTGAGATTCGTGAGTACGAGAATCGCACTAATACGAACATGACCGATGCAATTACACAATACTGTTACAAATACATCCTCCTGTTCTACACCAAACCCAAAACCTGTCTCACAACATGCAACCATTCAGTCAATTCATACAGATACAGAGCGGACACAAGTACAACCTCAAAAAACATTCGCAGATTGTGCCCACCAGTTAGGATTCCCCAAAGCAAAGATTCGATAATAGATAATACTAAGTGTAGTCGACGGCATAAACTTAAAAGAATACATAATGGTCATCGGTAATCTTGTTATATCAAAAATATTGTATGCTCAACAACAAAATATGTATTTATATCAACCACAAACAAATCGTATATAATCTTACAGCAATGCACACATTTATCAGAATAATAGAAACTAAAACTTCTTTTTTTATTTTGTAACCATAATTTTGTCCATTAGCCCTCGATAATATGACTTTTACGGCCCGAAGGCTCATAGAGTTGCTAAGCAGTATATCAAACACCAATAATCTAATATGGCAAAACCAAAAATCTACACAGAAACCACAGGACACCAAAAATTCACAGTACCAGCACAACGATGACGTAATACGATGGCATGTGCCCAAAATACCGAATCCTTGAATTTTGTCCATTTCGAGAACCAAAATCAATAGATAAATAACTGTCACACCCTATGACTAGGGATAGGCAAATGCATATTTGCATGTTTTTTCTTAATGAGTATAATCGGTAATTTATGATACAGGGTGTCTCAAAAAGAATGGGACACTTAAAATTGAAAAAAAAGTTTTCAAATATCGGTAAAATGTCTCTTCGAGTCAAGTCTAGTTTATAAACATGTTTGTATTAGAGCAGTACATAATAATAAGCATGTCCACCAAAATTCAAATCGATATCTCTACATTTGCGGAAATAACCCATAAAAATAGAAAAAAAATTACTTCAAGTCTTTGTAACTTCTTACTGGAGGGACCGTGTACTAAGGTATATTAGGTTTAATCAATTTTGTTATAACCTAAGGATTCTATGGCAACTCGGTGTCCCACTCTTTTTGGGACACCCTGTATATAGGCGTTTTTTAATGTTTACTTTGATATAAACTGAATCTGCTTTTGCATGTTTTGCATACATTAAAGAATTACAGCATATGACATATACAGGGTGTTAGTAAATAGGTGCGACAAAATTAAGGGGGTGATTCTGCATGGAAAAATAATGATATTTTGTTATATAAATTTATATTCGCAAATGCTTCGTTTCCGAGCCACAGTTAGTTAAAGTTTTTCTTAAAAATTGATAATTTTTTGATTGCTCTGAAACCGGTCAAGATATGCAAATGAAGTTTAATGGGTTTTAAGAGGTACTTATAGCGCATTCTTTGATATGCAATTAAGAATTTTATATTCATCATTGGCGAGCATAGGGGTAATGATCCCGATGTCTTATTTTTTGCATAAAAATGGGGCTACCTAAAAAAAAATGACAAGAAAGCTTTTTTGTCATAAATTGAACGAGAAATTCAAAAATAATTTTTATTTTGAAATATCTCAGTGGCGTACCATTTTTTTCTATAAAAATATCGGGATCATTACCCGTATGCGCTCCAATGATGAATATAAAATTCTTAATTGCATATCAAAGAATGCGGTATAAGTACCTCTTAAGACCCACTAAACTTCATTTGCATATCTTGACCGGTTTCAGAGCAATAAAAAAATTATCAATTTTTAAGAAAAACTTTAACTAACTGTGGCTCGGAAACGAAGCATTTGCGAATATACATTTATATAACAAAATATCATTATTTTTCCATGCAGAATCACTCCCTTACTTTTGTCGCACTTATTTACTAACACCCTGTATAGAAGCATATATTAAGATTACATAATATACTTCACTTGATTATTACACACAACTGTCACATGACTGACATCAGCCAATGAAAACCATGCATTTTTAAAAATCGACCAATCCCGAACTGCTTACTAAGCGATAAGCTCCCTAGGGATGATTATCGACCCCGTGGATAGTCTCATAATTAGAAATAGAAATGCAAGAAACAAGCAATTTGAGTTTTTTGCGTTATTAGATCAATTTTAAATCATAATTCGTATACGGGTTTTCTGTAATAATCTTCAAAATATAAACGCCGGCGACAGACTTACCGTTACGGCCAACTCAAAGTGCACGGCAGATTTTTAGCGTGTAATACGATATTCTAATCATAGACGTCGAGTTTTGACGTTTACGTTTGTCATCAACTGTCATAGAACTGAAAACTCGAAAAATTCCCAGACATTTGTCAGAAGCAGAGAAAATGCGAGCTATTACAAAACTGGAAGAGAACTGGTCGCTGAGTCGAGTCGCAGCAGATTTGCATGTGAGCAAGAGCTGCATTTTCAAAATTAAAAATCGTTGGCAGTAGAGACTTCTGCAAGAAAAGTTTTTTTAACCCCAGAGAACAAAGAACGAAGAATACAGTTTGCAACCGACTATTTGAATGAAATCGACGATTTTTGGAACAGGACTGTTTTCTCAGATGAAAAGGTATTTCAATCATTTACCAATTGACGATTAAGGGTGTATAATAGACCACAAAAGTCAAGATTTGAGGAGCAATATTATGTTCAACCCTTAAGTAGTGGACGATTCTCTGTAAACGTATGGGGATGGATCAATGCTCACGGATCTGGGGCATGCTATAGAATTAATGGTCGACTGAATGCTGAAAATTATTGCAATATTTTGCAAAATGTAATGCTGCCATCTGTAAGAGAGGTCTTTCCTAATCAATTTACTTTTCAACAGGCAAGATATTACTTAATTAATTAATTTTGTTTATGTTAACGTAATTGATAACATTATTTTCACAGGATAACTGTCCTGTGCATGCAGCAGGGATTGTTCATTGATGGTTTGATGAGAATAATATCAATTTATTACCATGGCCTGCAAAAAGTCCGGACTTAAACCCTATCGAAAATGTTTGGAGGTATTTAACTAAAAAAATTTATACCAGGGAGTTTGCACCAAACAACGCCGATGAATTATGGGAAAGAATAATAAATGCTTGGAAGGAACTGAGAGGATACAATATGGAAACATTCGTCAACTCTATGCGAAACAAACTGCAAAGCGTAGTAGCAATTGAATACTGATACATATTTATTAAATACATATTATTACATGTATAGTTTGTTTACTTGTGAAACTTTGCTAAAATACAAACATTAAAAAAGTAATACCTATTCTTACAATCACAAGCAACGCCACTGGAGAAACCCTCATTTAATAAGCCGAAAAATCGCAAAAATAACCATAGTAACAAAAAACCGTGCACTTTGAGGTGTCCGTAACTGTACATATAATTTTGCCCGTGCCAAGAGTCATCGTGCTGGTTGCCCTTAGAAAACTGCCCTCGGGCAACCCTCGGGACAGTTTTCATTGCAACCAGCACTCGACCTTTGGCGTGTGCAAAATTATCTTTAAGTATATCTCGCCCTTGTTATATTACTATTGAAAGTTTTACTAGATACAAAAATGATTGTTGGAACAGCCGAATTTCTTTTAAACTATTTTAAAGAGAGATTGTCTTTGGCCTTTGAACATTACATGCTACTTGTATTCGGCTGTTCAATCCCTTGAAGAATGTACTTTTCGTTATTGTGAAACAGGAAGTAAATCGTTGTCGAATAATTTCTGTTAATTGTTAGGATTTGTCAGTGCTCACTACTTTATTTCTTGGAAAACCGAATTGTTCGTTGTATGAAACAAACGTATGCTGTCAAAGTATTTTTTTTTTCTCTTAGGAATTCGTTTACGAAATATTATTTCTTTAAGAAAACATCTGGATTATTAATACAGCGTATTAAATGGAGAATTTTCTGGGCAAGAATACAATGAACACAATTTTGCTATTACAAAATCACATTTACTTAAATAGTGACCCATAACGTCTTGTGATGTAGAAAGGCATTTTTCCATGTATAAAAATATACTACAAGACAATTGTCGAAGATTATTAGATGAAAATATAGCAAAGCACATGATCATTCATTGTAACAAATAGTTTCTGTAATATTTTTATTATAGTTTTACTTAGCATATTGCAATTGTATTTTGTTATTTATTATTATTAAATGCATTTAGAAAAACCATTGCCTTTATTGTATTTTTTTCTATCAGGTAAACGTACAGCAAAAAATAACATTGATTATCTTCTTCTTGAGGTCCCACCTCCTAACGGAGGTTGAACATCATTATGGCAATTTTTATTTTATCCACTGCTGCCCTAAACAACTGGTTGGAACTCACATCGAACCATTCTCTTAGATTCCTGAACCACATCGTTCTTCTTCTTCTTATATTTGTTTCCCCAGTATTTTCCCCTCCATTATTAGTCTAAGCGGGGAATATCGTGTTCCTTTCATGACTCGGCCCAGATATTCTAGTTTCTTTCTCTTGCGGGTTATTGTTATTTTTTCCTCCTTATTCATCCTGCGAAACACCTCTACGTTTGTGACGTAATCCAACCAAGAAACCCTAAACATCCTTCGATATCACCATCTTTCAAATGCCTCTAGTCTTTTAATTTCCCTTTTCTTCATGCTCCAAACTTCGGCTCCATATAATAGTGTAGAGAAGACGTAGCAGCGTAAGAATCTAGTTCTTAGTTCTAAGTTTATGTCTCTGCTGCAAAATATTTTCTGCATTTTAACGAATGGGGCTCTAGCAATTTCTATGCTGGTTTTAATTTCCTTCGTCTGGTTTTCCATTTTCATTTATCGATGGCCCCAAGCATTTATATTGCTCTACTTTTTCTATTTGTGTCCCCGCCACGGTTAGGTGCTCTTGAGAGTTTTCTTCTTTTTTCGTGAATTTCATAAACTTTGTTTTCTTTAAATTCATTTTTATTCCGTTATTGTTCGCAGGAGATGTTTAGACATTTCATGATATTTTTAAGATCTTGCAGACTGTCGGCTATCACTACGGTGTCATCTGCGTATATCAAGTTTTTAACGACTTCTCCTTTTATTCTTATACCCTCTGAAGTGTCTAGTATGGCTTCCTGGGAGATAGCTTCGCCATAGACATTAAATAGCATCGAGGACAGGACACATCATTGACGAACCCCTCGAAGAATCGCTATTTCATTTGAATATTCTTGGTCCACTCTTACTGTTGATTTTTATTGCCAGTAAAGATAAGATATTATTCTGATGTCCCGGCTATCAATGTTCTTTGTTTTTACTATTCCAACTAGTTTTTCGTGAAGAATTTTGTTAAATGCCTTTTCAAAGTCAATGAAGCATGTATAAATGGCTTGATTCATATCCAGGCACCTTTGTATCATTACGTTTAACCCAAATAATGTCTCTTTTGTTACTGTTCCATTCCTGAATCCTAATTGAGTGTCGCTTATTTCTGTATCTAATTTCTTGAATAGTCTCTTGTATATTATCCTCAAGAAAACCTTCAGGGCATAAGTCATTAGTACAATTGTTTGATGTTCTGAACATTCTGTCGCATTCTTCTTCTTAGGTATTGTAACAAACGTGGACACCAGCTATTGTTTTGGTATTATACCTGTTCTAGAAATATAATTAAACAGTGTGACTAGTATGTTGATGTTTTCTTCGTCTATTAGCTTCAACAGTTCTACTGGGTTATCATGCGGTCCCGTTGACCTGTTTCCTCTTATCTGTCTCATAGCGTGATATACTTTTTCACGTAAGATGTTCGGTCCCGTTTCTTCATTATCTTCCGCATCCCTCTCAGATTCAGGTTTATTGTCATCAAAGAGTTCTCAGATGTATGATACCCATCTCCTCATTTTTCTTCTGTGTCTACTATGATATTAGATGGTTGCTGTCTGTTCTTAACCGATATTTCTTTACATTTTTTGTGCAAGTTGAATGTGTCATACCTTTTCGAATATCCTTCCGGTTCTATGCATTGATCCTTGAACCAGTCTTCTTTGGCTATTTTAATTTTTCGTTTGATCTCTTGGTTTAATTCCTTGTATATGTGTTCATTTTTTGATATAACTAATTGTTACATTTTTCAATTCTATAGGTTTAACCTAAACTTTTATTTTGTTGTAATAATACTAATTAATAATTTGAAATAACCAAATAATAATTACTTTTTTTTATAAATTCGGAAGGTATCAAATGCATGTTGAACATTTATCTTAAACATGGTAGTATGTAATAATAATACGATCGACTCACGTTTTTCAAGCCGTGTCAATCAATAGTAAGGCGAACTTTCAACGGTGACCGTTCAGATCATGTCCTCCAAAATCTCTAATTTGGTTAATAGCAGACTCAAGAGGGAAGATTTCCGTGGTTTGTATTCAAAAAACAATTGATAATCGTTAAGATTATCTAGCACTACTCGAATTGGGAGCACACGTTTAGTTTAAGCTTGTTTCAAACTGCATACAAAAATATTTAAGAGGATAGCATGATTAGCAAGTTTGTTAATAAAATGCGTGTACAGAAGTACAAAGGTAAAGCATTCAGAAATTGATATGACATCAAGCAACATAAGCATAAGTTGTTGAAAATTATTACGTGTAGTAACTATTCAAGTAAGAGTAATAACTTGCAATAGTAATTTATTTCACTGGAAAGAGTAAACAAAACGCTGTAACTCTGAATTGCTTTGAACTTAAATGCTATACTTATTAATCAGATTTATACGTACAAGGTGAGGTAGAGCGGATTGACGAGTTATAGGATGAAGTTTCATTGAAAGAAAGACAAGTCATGTAGTTCATACTTGATGTTCCACTTCATTTTGCTCAGCAGATCAAGGATTAGTTATAAGCCCGTAATTAGGCGTTTCTGTCAGGGAGCGCTGATAATGTTTGTCATATTTTTCTTTAAATACAAGTATTATATACAACATAAAAATCGTAGTACAGGAGAGAAAAAAAAATGACTATATGATTATTTATTAATTTGCACAAAAATCAAAGTACGGAAAAAGGTTCCTTGAAACCTACTGCTCTCAGCGACTTTAACGAACAACACATTTCGAACAGAATTGCCTTGAGACTGAATCAGGTTTCTGTTACTTGCACTGGTTCTTGTCCCCGACGTTTTGAGCACAAAGAGTGAGACTGCACCCTTGTTTTAAGGCAATGTAGTCAATGTCACTCAAAGGAACTAGGATATTTGTGGCTACCCTAAAACGCAGCCTCACGTTTCATAAGTTTATGGCTTGGAAGGGTAGCATCGACTTAAATTAACCAAACTATAATAGTCGATTGATTTTATTACAAGAATAAAGTTCTATATATACAAACATAGGAAAGCCGGGTAGCGCAGTTGGGTAGCGCTAGGCTTGCTAGTAAACAAGTCCTCGGTTCGAATCCCGCGGGGGCCGCAATTTTTCCGCAGCCTTGGCGATTGGAATCGGGCTCGGTGAGACCATTCACAGTTGGGCACCAAATTAACTGTGCTCTACTCAGATCTACAGACCTAAGATATAGAGTAACAAGGTCAACATGACACACACACACAACTCACGCAATGGTTGCTGTGCAAGCACAAAAGGTGCGCTCCAACTTTGTATCTCGAGTCTGGGGCAAGTTGAGCATTGTACCGCTAGATGCAAGCACATAAATCATCAGCCTCTACACCGCAAGGTAAAACGAGGTTAACGATAATACATACATACATACATATACAAACATAATTGCTTGGTTACTACGATTTCAAAGCACAAAGTATATTTACTGTGACGATATAACATTTCATAACATATATCAGCATTAAACCAGTTTTATTTCCGCTTTATCTGCAAGTATGTTACACTGAACTCTTGGTTCTAGGTCGTGCCTTAATGCAATATGCTTACTTGCAAGTGCGGCATTTAAACTTGCTGCATTATGAAATCAGCATTGCGTTTAAAACTTATGAACTGGATTTAGTAAATTTTGGAACTAAAATTTAGTCTGTTTAATTCAAGATTAAACACATTTCTTTTTCAAAAATTCTGTAAAAGGCTTTACCCAGAATTTTCCTCTCAAGTGAAAGTTGTGACACTAAAAATAAAAAAAAAATAAAAACCAGGTGTAAAAATATCTTCACGTTCCTAATAATACTGAAACAATAAAAGGAAACACTTGGTAATGCAAATTATATCAATTTGCAAATAAAAAACATTGCATCCGGCGGGATTTCAACGCTTGGCAGCAGCCCGGTCGCAACCCGCTTCCTAGTTCCATCCGGCCACAAAGGAAGGCGTCGCATTTGCGCTCGAGGCTGGATTATATACGAGTCGTTTACCGTTGCCCACTTTTTCCTCCCTTACAACATTTACCCTGTATCTGTTGGGTTCCATTTTCGTCAAGGGTAACCTGCGCTATGCGCAAATTATTAATTTTACTTATTCCTCAGTTAAAGTAAAAGCATACGGCATTCTATTTTTTAAGGTGCTCACTCTATATATTTGGACGAAAGCATATTCGATTTTGATCCAGGTAAACACATCATCAGCATGAAAATTATTGACTTCCTCCAACAAATAGCTTTTGAGCTATACCTCCAACAGATGGATAGACGGATAAACAGACAGACGGAGAGACAGACAAACGTACAAACAGACAGACGGACGAACATACAGACCGACAGACGGACAGATAGAAGACAGAAGAAATTGAGAAAATATGTTTTTCCTAATCTAGGGACCCCGAAACGTAAAAATCTGAAGAAATTTCGGAAGATGATTTTTCCACGATTACAATATATTCTTTTTTTTTTCAGTGAAGGGAAGTAACAGTCTACGTTTTTTTAATACTAAGCCGCTTTCACCACTAGACCGCATTGGAAAAAGGTTGGTTTGCTTTCTACATAAGGAACGGGTGGTAGCTGCAAACTTCTATCCATTTTACGATATTTACCCTATATCTGTTGGTTCTAGATGAATTGCTCGAATGCAATTGCTCGAAAACGAATTGCCCGAAATCAGTTGCTCGAAAGTCAATTGCTCGAATGTGACTTTGCTCGAATTGCAAGTTTCTCGAACAGCAATTTCCCGATTATCTGTTGCTTGAAAAAAATAAAGTTGTGAAATAGCCTTAACTCGAATCAGTTAATATCAAATATCAAAAAAACACAAATTAGAAATTATAACCTCTATTAATAGAAAATAGGTATAGGTATGTGATTAAGTTAAAAATTATACAAACCAAATATGATATGGTATATGCTATTCCACGGACATAATCATATATATTTCTGTAATGTCCATAATAATTATTCACTAATCTTAAAAGTATCTGTGCACTATCACGATATATTCTTCGACTTATGGTGTGTTGTTGACCGCTGACATATTGTTCTATCCGTAATTTGTTAAAACTTGCTCCTTCTTTAATGCCAAAATAAATTTCCAGATACCACATAAATTCGAGCAAAACATTTTCGAGAAATTGCGGTTCGAGGAATTTGTATTTCGAGAAAATTTACATTCGAGCAATTTGATATTCGAGCAATTGATTTCGAGCAATTGCATTCGAGGAATTTGCTGGAGACGATATCTGTTGGGCTCCATTTTCATTAAGGGTAAATATTTAAACTATGTGTAAAACATTACATTTAATTAAGTACCTAATAGTTTTTGAATTAAAGCAAAAATACACAGAATTGTATGTTTTTAAGGTGCTTTCCCTGTATACGTTTGACCGAAAGTATATTAGTTTTCGTCCCAAGCGAACATATAATCCCCATGCAAAAAATGGTCTTTCTCCAACAAATAGTTTTAGAACTATATCGCGAACAGACGGACAGACTGCGTGTTAGAAATACAACAACTTTTGACTTTCTTGAAGCACAAACTCCAAAATTGCAAGTAACTTCTCCTGTCAAAGGTTTCTTCTTCTTCTTCTTGCGGTGCCTATCCGATACGGATGCTGGCGCCGACCAACATGGCTATTCTAACTTTATTGGTTACAGCTCGAAAAAGTTCCGTTGTTGTTAAGGAAAACCATTGTCTTATCTTCTGGAGCCAGGAGTTTCATGTTCTCCCCGGGCATCTTTTTCCATATATTTTGCCTTGCAAAATTAGCTGCAATAAGTTGTATCTTTCTTCGTTTCTTGTGATGTGACCTAAATATTCGAGTTTGCGTTGTTTTACTCTGAGACGGATTTCGCATTCTTTGTGTAGTTTTCGTAGAACTTCCATGTTGGGAACACGGTCTACCCAGGATATTCTCAGTATCCGTCTGTAGCACCACATTTCGAAGGCCTCAAGCTTTTTCATTGTTGCGTCAGTCAGTGTCCAAGGGTCAACTCCATAAAGAAGAACTAAAAACACATAGCATCGTAATAGTCGTATTTTAGTTGCCAGTGGTCAAAGCTTCAACGATGGAAATAATAAAACGTAATCCTCAAAAAAGCATGGGAGATTGCATTGTTTGATATTTCAGTCGATTTTATTTCCTTAAAGATAATGAGTCTATTTATAGAAGATTATTGAATTGTTTTATTAAATAGTAAAGCTACAGCATAACATAATTGTTGACATGAAAGAGAGAGTGGATGGACTCTGGAAAGGTTGTTGTTTATCGAGTTGAATATCAAATATAATTCTCTAAGGTCTTGATCATATATTCCACTACCGCAAACAATTCAAAATAGGAGGGCTGTAATTAACATTCAAAATGCTGATAATCGTTGTTTTATGTGGAGTGTCTTGGCTGCTTTATATCCTGTTGATAAGGATGCTTGTCGTATAACTAAATATATAAAATATCAGAATAAATTAAATTTTGCAGGAATTGAGTTTTCTGTAAAGTTACGTGATATACCAAAATTCGAATTGCAAAATGATATTTCCATTAATGTATATAGTTTGGATGCTATATATGAAAATGGGAAAACCAAATATGAAATTAGTGGACCATTACACTTCACAAAAACATCTGTTATTAATTGATGATAATGAAGGTGGATCAAACTACTGTCTCATTAAATTTTTATCAAATCTTGTTAATCATCAGTTATAAAATAATGAGCATAAGAAAAGATTTTGCCATGGTTGCCTGATGAATTTTACTAGTTCAGAATGTTTGGCATTACATCAACAACACGATTGTAAAAATGTTCGAGTTATATTGCCAACTACCGTACCACGATTGGATAAATTTACCACAAAATATTTTAAAATTTGAATCGTTTGAACAAAATTAAAACTTCCATTCGTTCTATATGTAGATATCGAGTCGATGCTTGTACCGCTGCGATACTGTCAGCAATACAGTAATAAACCGTTTTCTCAAAAAAAACTCATATGAACACACCCTATAGTTTTGCATATTATATAAAATGCTCTTACAATAACTCCCTTTCAAAGTTTTAATCTTATCGAGGTTTTGATTGTGCTAAAGTTTTGTGTAAGCGAATGAACGCTGACAAAGGAAATTTATGTCAATCACCTAAAACATATAAAGAGTGTTTTTTTAGAGGGATACAACTTTAAATTGAAATAAAACACAGAAAGATGTTTTTAATATCCATGAAGTTGGCTTTATTTGAAAGATAATTTTATGACAATTATGTTTGAATATGATTTCGGCCATGTGACCGCCGCGATTGGCGTATACATGACGTAATCTGAAGGTCCAATTTTCACACACTCCTTTCGCAGTAAATCAGGCTGTATTTCATTTCAGCAATAACTCGTCGAATTTTGGCTTTCAAGTGCTCAATTGTTTCCGGTTTATCGGCATAAACATGCGACTTTACATATCCTCCAAGAAAATAATCTAATGGCGTCAAATCGCACAAACGAGGTGGCCAGTTACAGATCCACGAAATGGATTTTTAACTGGCCACCTCTTTCGTGCAATTTGACGCCGTTAGATTATTTTCTTTGAGGATATGTAAAGTCATATGTCTACGTCGATAAACCGGAAACAATTGAGCACTTGGAAGCCAACATTCGACCCGTTATTGCCGAAATACAGCCTGATTTACTGCGAAGAGTGTGTGAAAATTGGACCTACAGATTACGTCATGTACACGCCAGCCGCGGCAGTCACATGTCCGAAATCATATTCAAACATAAATTCCATAAAATTATCTTTCAGATAAAGCCAATTTCATGGATATTAAAAACATCTTTCTGTGTTTTATTTCAATTTAAAGTTGTATCCCTCTAAAAAAACACCCTTTAGTTCCAATAAATAATCTCACCGAAAATGAAAAACTAGTTCACAACATAGCAGCAAACTGTCATATATGTGACAAAACGTTTCTCAAAAATGAAGATAAGGTAAAAGATCATTGTCACTGGACTGGTAAATACCGTGGACCTGCTCATAGTATATGTAATCTAAATTTTAAACTTTCGAATTTTATTCCTATATTTTTTCACAATTTGTCAAATTATGATGTACATTTATTTATAAAAGCTTTGGGATTAGATGAAAGCAAAATTGATGTAATAGCTACAAACAAAGAAAAGCATATCTTTTTTACGAAGCATATACCCGTAGAAACAATTGTTGATAAGAATGGCAAAGAAAAACACGTTTTTATGAAATTGAGATTCTTAGATTCATTTAGATTTATGCCTATGAGTTTGGAAAAGTTAGCTAAAAATTTGGGGATAGAACAATGTACAGAAGTAAAGAAATATTTTGGAGAAGAAAAAAAGTTTAACTTAATTAGACAGAAGGGTGTATTTCCCTATTCTTACGTTGACAGCATGGAACGGTTAGATGATCTAAAACTACCCACACGTGAACAATTTTATAACGCTTTAACTAACAGTGAAATTTCAGAATTGAATTATGAACGTGCAAAGATGGTGTGGGGCGTTTTCAAGTGTAAAACATTAGGTGATTATTTGGATATATACTTGAAATCTGATGTGTTGTTACTAGCAGACATTTTTGAAAACTTTCGATATGTTTGTATGGAAGCTTATAAACTAGATCTATGTCATTTTTATACTGCACCTGGTTTAAGCTGGAATCCGATGCTAAAATATACCGAAATAGAACTAGAATTACTAACTGATATAGATATGGTGCATTTTTTCCCAAAAGGCATTCGTGGCGGACTCTGTCAGTGTAGCAAAAGAGCAGTTAAGGCTAATAACCTATTTATGTCAACCTTTAACCCTAACAAACAAACGTCTTATATGACATACTCGATGCCACAAATCTTTATGGAGCTTCCTTATCTATGCACCTACCAACAGGCGGATTTCAATGGTTATCCGATTCTGAAATTCAAAACTTTAACATTAATGAAATTCGAAACACTTCTAATCGTGGATATGTTTTGGAAGTTGATTTAGATTATCCTGAATCATTACACGATCTTCATAACGAACTTCTATTTTGTTCTAAAAATATATCCCCACCAAACTCTAAATACACTAAGTTAATCGCGAATTTAAATCCGAAAGAGAAATACATTATACACTACCAAAATCTACACAATGTTTAAATGCTGGTTTAAAATAACGAAAAGTCTACCGCATCTTATCATTCTCGCAATCTCCTTGGTTAAAAAAGTATGTTGATTAAAATACCGTAAGGAGGAATCAGGCTGTCAACGAGTTCGAGAAAACGTTTTACAAATTAATGAATAACGCAGTATTTGGAAAAACGATGGAGAATGTTGGTAAAAGGGTAGATATACGGCTTATTACAAATTGGAAGAATATACGTAAAAGGTTGGGGGCAGAATCGTTAATTTCCAAACCAAATTTTAAAAACTTATCTATTATAAGTGAAGACTTGGTAGCTATACAATGGAGCGGCTTAAAGTGGTCTACAACAAACCCATCTACATAGGTTTCTGTGTTCTGAACTTGTCTAAATTTATTATGTATAACTTTTATTATAACTTTATTAAAGAAAAATATGGAGATGGGGCTCTTTTGGCTTACACAGACACTGATTCTTTAATTCTAGAATTATTTACAAAGAATTTTTATGAAGATATGAAAATGAACTTAGAGTATTTTTATACATCTAACTATTTACAAAATAATGGTTTTGATAAGCCTATAACAAAATCTGTAATAGGCAGAATGAAAGCTGAGTATGGGGGGTAAGATTATTTGGAAGTTTTATGGAACGGGTGCTAAAGCCTACCTAGTTGATGTAGAGGGTGAATTCACAAAAAAGGCGAAATAAGTTCAAACCGCGATTATTAAAAATGAGCTTGATATGGATGATTATGAGGGTGTTGTGTTACATAACAAAACTATATATAAAACGATGAGGCAGTTTAGATCGTATAAACATCAGTTATACACGAAAATTTCTACTTTCTCCAGAAGATGATAAAAGGTACATCATTTCTGGAAGGCATATGGCTCTAGCTTGGGGTCATTATAAAATTCCGGCAACGTGTTAAAAAATTTACTATTCACCAATCGGATGGCAACATCGTAGTTAACAGAAATTTGTTCAAACTTTGATATTTATAGTAGATAAATAAATAAAATAAAATGTTATATGTATTCTATGCTTTATTGAATTAGTATGCAGTATAATCTATACTAAACTATTAAGAAATTTGAAGCTATGTGTATTTGTATAGATACTAGGTCAGTTAGTTGGTCGGCTTGTCGACGGGGTTGCTCGATCAGTCATTCATCTTACTGTGTATAGCCTCTTCTAGTTCAGATACTTTTTGAATATATGTTATATAGATGCTTAAGACTTTTAAAGTGTATGATTAATAAATAAAATAAAAATGTTGTATGTATGTATTCTGTGTTTTATTGAATTATCGTTGAATGAAGTTTATACTGGTGTTGGTGTAGTTGTAATAGTAGTTGTTGGTGTTGGTCGTTGTATTAATGCATTGAAGTTGTGGGATGATGCACATATGTCTGAGTAACTCATTAGCTAACAGAGACTACTAAATTTAAATTTATCGCTTAAATCTAGTGTGTTCATGTTTTCACCAGATAGTGATTTTTCAAATATACGAGTCATTGCTATTGACACGCCCATATCTAACAACTTATTTAAATGTAGAGGATTTTTAGGTTAATGACATGCCCGAGTATCCACTTATTTAAATCTAGTAACTTTTTCTAGTTATATGCACTTCCCGCAGACGCGCCCAAATCTAGTAGCTTTGTTAAATGTAGGAACTTTTTTAAATCTAGGGACTTTATCTAGTTACATGCTCTTACTTATAGAACATACCTTATGTTGGTACAACTGCGTGTAAGACATAGTTAGGCATATACTTTTACGCGTGCTAAATTTAAATTTGCCACCCAAATCTAGTAACCAATCTAGGGATTTCATCTAGTTACATGTACTTTCTTATGGAACGCCCTGTATGTTGGTAGCACTGTTCTTCAGACAAGGATAGGCATATGAATTTACACGTGTTAGAGAGGTACAGACTATTCTCATGACATTGAGGTAGAGGTGTGGTGCTAGAACCGGCGAAACCCCTCTACTAAAAATAATGTAGTCCACTGGGATTCGAACCCCCCGGCAAATTATATTAATATTTGTAACCCGCCGCTCGGGTCCGTTGCTTGCGGCCGCTTGAACAACTGCGCTACAACCGTGCTCGAATTGTACGAGTTTCCCCTACGTTATAAAGACACCATACTATCCTGCCCCATTTGTTATGTTTACCTGGTATCGGTTAGGTCTCATTTTCGTCAAGGACAAGGCTTGCAAATTATTAATTTTATCTATTTTTCAGTTAAAGTAACAATATACAAAATTTTATTTTTTAAGGTGCTCACCTTGTATATATTTCTCCAATTATTTCTTTTGTTTTTCGTCGTCTAGGGACCCTCAAACGTGAAGATATGAATAAATCTAGGAAAGTAATTTTTTGCGATTACAATACTTTCTTCGTCTTTTACACGAGGGAAGTAAGTTGAATTTAGCATAATATCACTACTAAAATGTAAGGCCATTAAACAGCAAATCTCAAAGACAAGCTTGGAATTTATTGTTGGGAATACTTTTAATATGGATGGCAATTGATTATACAAGTTTGAAGTATAACTGGAGTACGAGCGTTTGAAAATTCCGTATAGTGATGATGTGGTGTGAGTAGTGCTTTAAGTTTTACACATCCGTTCTAAATGAGATCATGTTATACCGGGTGGTTGGTCATACCACTGAACATAGGCATTTACATGGCTTATCACGGTTATGCATATTCTTGCTCACCATTTTTGTGGAAAAATATGGTAGTGGTACTAAATTAAAGAGAATAATTTCCCGCGTCGTTTAGTTTTAAAAACTTATTGGATAATGTTAATTGTGCATAAAAATATTAATTTTAAAATTTAGATATTCGCAAATATGAGCGGCTACGTTTCCAAATATGAGTGGCCGCGCTTGTTAAAAAACAAAAGCTGTCTGTTGACAACTCAGATAATTGCGTCGCTTAAAATGGATGCAATTTACTCTAACGAGGAAAGGGTGTTCATTATTTAAACTTTTTATGCTTCTTAAGTATTTTAATACCGATTCATGATTAACATTGCACTCACGAGCTACTGATCTTGCACTTAGGTTTGGATTTAGTTGTATTAATGCCAGAACCCTTTCCTCTAAATCATCATTTCGACTTTCTCGATTACCTACAATATTATACATTTAAATAGTATCAATGCACACATACACTGTATGAACTTAATTATTTACCTTTGATTTCTTTAGTTGCTACACTTCCCGTCACTTCGAATCTCTGCACATAAGTTTGTATTGTCGCAATTGTTGGAATGGGGCTATCTTGAAATTGTATCGAGAATAAGTCCCTAACTCTGCGTAAACTATTGCCAGCATAAAAAGTTTTAATAATGAACACCCTTTCCTCGTTAGAGTAAATCGCATCCATTTTAAGCGACATAATTATCTGAGTTGTCAACAGACAGCTTTTGTTTTTTAACAAGCGCGGCCACTCATATTTGGGAAGCGCGGCCGCCCATATTTGCGAATATCTAAATTTTAAAATTAATATTTTTATGAACAATTAACATTATCCAACAAATTTTTGATACTAAACAAAGCGGAAAATTATTCTCTTTAATTTAGTACCACTACCATATTTTTCCATAAAAATGGTGAGCAGGAATATGCATAACCGTGATAAGCCATGTAAATTGCCTATGTTCAGAGGTATGACCAACCACCCGGTATAGATATGGCGATTTTTGTTTAGTGGTGATTGTATGGTATAAACACGCAGTATGTAAAAAACGTCGATTTTGCATGTTCAGTCAGCCGAGCTCCTTGAATTTGTAACTACATAGTTCTTTGGCGTTTACGAATTCCAAATATCAATTGCATATAGGAATTTTGGATACACTGTATTCGGCTAACGTCTCTACTATCGCTGCACGGGTGATTGACCGAATCCCAGTAACTAAATTTAGGTAATACAAGTGAATTTCATAGTAAAATTTTTATTTCTTTGTTAAATAGTTGACGATTTTGAAATATAATTTTTAATGCGGCATAAGAATTTCTAAGACATGTAGATATATGTTCTTTGAAACGCAATTTCTGATCTAAAATTAAACCAATTTTTTTACAGAGTCTTGTAAGGATATGTTTTCATTTTCAGTTTAATTTCTACATGATCAGTTACTCTTCATTTAACATTCTTTTTCCCAAACAAGATAGCCGTTGATTTTTCTTTATAGAGATGTGGAAGTGTATATCTAAAACAGCAAAGGTCCCAAAATCGCTCCTTGAGGAACACCTCTGTCGAATGAGTAAATCCGACTTCTTTCCATTTAGTACGACCGCTTGATTTAGATATATTAAATTACTAGAAAAAAGGTAATTATTGATTGAATAATTCAATATAATGCAACATTGAGAGCAAAATAGAGATTCAAGGTGTCGTACGCTTTCGAAAAATCTAATAATACTAAAAGTTTTAGTAAGCCCCAATCATCGGCTTTCATCCGTACTGTAAAGCAGAGCGGTTGAGCATCTATGTCCAGGTTTAAAACCTGATTAAATATATTTTTTCGTCAGATTATTATCTGCTTCTTGTCGACTAGTATACTTTACCGGTTTCTTTTCAAGTACCGATTGTTCATCATACGTAGTGTTCGGAGCAGCACACGACCGACATGCTATTTTGGTACTCTCATCCATGCTTATTTGTGCCTGATTTTTTTAAAGTAAGAATTTCATTAGTGAGAAATGCACCGTGAATTATTCGTTGAATTGCATGTTGTACATCGTCCTCAATTTTAAGTTTTCTTCAACCTGTAGTTTTGTTTTTGTTCCGATAACTTTTCCCTCCTGAAAATTGGGTGCTGAATTCTTTTGTTAAAAAGCTGCACAGACTCACAAAGTACTACCACGATCATATCGGAATATTTAATACAAAGTCTCTCATGCACATGTTTAACCATTATGCGCTCTTCCGCCAATTAAAACGTGGCGTTCTTTAATTTATATACCAATGCAACGTGCTTCAGGTTTCAATTTGAAAACAATTTGGTTTATGTAGCACTGTATATAATTTATATGAACTATAAATCCTCGAATTCAACACTGTTTAAAATACCAAAAATTAAATAGGTAGTCAATATGCAAACTTTCTTTGTAAAACCTTATCGCGGTAAACAACATGCGTGCCACATAACATTTGTGATAAATTTAAAAATAACTAACATATTACAGCAAAAACTTCATTGATTTGCATCATATTTTAAGTCGCGACACAAATACAATTTAACTGTTATTCTGATTTATTTACCATTAGTTTCGTACAGATATTTCAGAGCCGCTCTCCTGCGAGCGCTTTAAGTTGTTTACAGACATACGGTGTCTACAGTTGCTGGACTATAGAATGATATGATTCGATTCACAACGACACGAAAGACGAACTAAATTGTAATTAACCTGTTTTTTGTTTAACACAATTAGGGCAATATACGTTTTCTACGAGTATCCTTCCATTTTTTATTGTTATGTTATTGCCGTTTGTACATTTGATGAGATGTTTATCTCTCCCCTTGTTTCCAGACATACCATTCTAAAGCTAATGTGAAGTGGCCCCTTCTGCTATCTCATTAACCTTAACCATTAGAGACATTCAAACTTTCCACATTATTTATATTTATAATCTTTAGTAGAGATTTGTAATCTGTACAATGTAGTGGGTTTTTGTGCAGTGTCAAAATTAAAACATATGTTTCGCTAACATAATTATATTTTAAATGTATTTAATAAACATACTCATGACTACTATAAGTAGTTACACGTCAGTCAATATAAAATGACATAAACTTATAAAAGAATAGTAGAATACGCCTCTAGAGTGAGCACTAGATGTAAGAAATATAAGGGCATCATACATTTTCCCGCTCAGTGTCTTTTCATAAGGCCTATTACTCGATTATAGACTAATGTTGGAGCATCAATTCCATAACACCAATCCAGATGACTAAACTTACTGTCAGGCACCAAGAATTTGGCTTGGACGTTGCCAAGCTGATCGTACAATTTCAGAACGTCTTTCTCATTAGACAACCAGTCGTTCCTGCTGTAGTGAAGGTACACTGGGGCTGTCACCTTACCCAAATTGTACTTTGGTGGACTCGTGCTGCCATACCTATTCAAATTTCCGAACATTCCGTAATCAAATTGTCGGAATTTCCCTAACGAAAACAAAAGTAGTTAGTACAATTTGTGGCTTGTTAGAGTAACCTTGATTAATTACCTGAGTTGATCTCCTGTGCGTAATGAAAGACTCGCTTAGTAGATGCTCCAGCAGGAGTGTGCCCCATCATGACTGGCAGCAAAGTGGCGTTCATTTGGTCTTTGTTAAAACCACAGATACAATTAAGGAATTTGTACACAATACTTGCATGATGGAATCGTCTCCACAAAGGACGTCCCCAACTGTTGCTATCAGCTCAGAATTTGGTAAGAATTCGTAAATTCCAATAAGGTTACCAAGGGCCTACAATTAAATAAGTTGTATTAGATATGATTACTTTCTTAATTGAATTTGAAATGATAATCAAAACTTAACATCTGCTTTTATGAAATCAAAACCGTTTTTAAAGTATAATAAAGAATTAATGCTCTACCTCTAATCCCCATTCGAACAGAGACAGCATGCGTAGAATGGGACTGGTCATGTACTTCATGTAAGCAATCGGCGCGAAACTGAACATCGCACGTATCTTGTTGTTGTATTCTGGCAATTCAGAACTCATAACGTAGAAAACAGTAGTTCCTTGGGAATGGCCGATATAAAAAATCGTCTCTTGCTTCGTTTGGTCTATGATGTAATCTATCATTGCAGGAACGTCGTAAATACCGATCTCATGCCAACTGAAATCCCAAAATGTCTTTGCATCTTCATCGGGATCCAATTCGACATGTTTACGAGAGTATCGTGTGCCACGAGCGTTTAGCATCCAAACATCGTAGCCAGCATCGGCTAGTACGTAAGCTGCAATATCAACATATCTGAATTAGTTCTGCAAAATAGTCCAACAGCCTTTGATTAGTGATATTCTATTCGTTGGCTAAAGCAAGGAATTTCTTACCCAGTCCCTTTCCTGGTCCTGGTACAACCCAGTCGCCGGAGGACATCAGAATGCCATGTTGCAGATATACAGCTGATCTATTCTCTGAAGGCCCATCTTTGCCGTACGGTATTCTGTGTATTTCCAAAATGTAGCCATCTTCAGTAGTTATGCTGTGTCGTTCGCAGGGATAACCATATTTTTGTACCAATTCGGGCTGAAAAAACGTAAAGTGACAGTGAATAAATCATATTATCAAAACTTATTTTTCACTAAATGTTCACAAAATGTTTAGCTTACTGTTTGTAATATGGCATCTTCTTCGAGTTCCTTTGGCAACGTTTTATAGAACTCTGCAGCTTGTTTTCTTATAATTTCGAACTTCTCATCTTGAGACTGGAAGTGTGGCACAACCGCTGCACCTGCGAGTGCAAGAGTGGCGAAAAGTAGAATTGACATCTTCATCGCAGCAAAGTTTTTTGGAACTAAGGAGGCATTTCGAAGCTTCTCTTTTATAGCCGTTTAAAAGTAGTTTTAATTCACTAATCATCTAAAGATAAAAAGTCGCAGATTCATTGGAAATATTTAACGTAGAATAACAATGAAATGTTTAGGTATCTATCTATATGGATTCAATCGAACTACTTGGTACCTAAATAAAGTTTCTTGGGAAATGTACGTATTTTACTGAATTCACACGATTGAACTAAATATAAATCTTCAGCTTTTGTTAGATCTCCGTACTGTCAATATTTAAAGAAATAATGTTTTACTATTCTATTTTTTTACGCAATATTTTTTTTTAATAACAATACTGAGTACTTGTTAAGCAATCGATAGCCACTTAATGATATCTAGTTGATGATGATTTTTGATATGCAAATCACTTGTATTGTTTGGACAGAACCTTAGATACTATTCTCCAAAGTGTCCGCTGAAAATCTTTTCGAAATTGACAAATTTTTATTTCTGGAGTGAATAATGTAATTTACAATATTTTGGTAGTTTAAATAACAGGATGATATTTTACACGGTATTGTACAATAGTGATTGTTATCATTGGAATCAGAATACACTAAGTTTTTGAAAGTCAGTAGATTGGGCAATAGAAGCGTAATGCGTAATATTAGAATTATAATTTCCTCTAATATCAGGCAGCTCTAGATTAGTTCAAACGTTCAAAGCGTAAAAATCTTGGTAATGAAAATTTATATTGACTGGTATTACACTGTGTACTATACCTAATAAAATTAATAATTAATTATCCTGAATAATATTATACACAGTGTCTCTAAAAGGTGTAAAATACCCTACCACACATTCCTAAGCCCAAATAGAACGATTTCACAAACTTCCCGGTATCCAAAAGTGTTTGTTTAAGGCTCTAGGTCTTTATAAAATGTCTACTTTTATTATTCATTATTCAATAACAAAATATTGCTTTTAACGATGGGGATGAAATTTGGGATGTAGATTTGTACTGAAAAAGGATGCTTTTGATTTTTTGCTCGTTTTTCTGACGTTCAATTTCGCTACTGCTATAGTTTAGTCTGAAAAAGATCATTTTTATTTCCTGTACGCCCTGTACTACAGCTATAATCACTTGTCTGGTCGAATTGATTAGCATTTTGTCGTATTATCTGGGTTGGCTTACTCTGCAACTTATATGAAGGTAATACATCCACAGTTCGAGTAAACAGCAAATACTCTCAAGATTTCAATCTTATGCGTGAGTTCGCTAAGCGTGCATCGTTTCTCCAACACTGTTCAATATATACTGCTCAACAAATGAACTGGACCACCCATAAAAATTGTATATATATACAGGGTGTCTCAAAAAGAATGGGACACCGATTAGTCATAGATTCCTTACGTCATAATAAATCCATTAAACCTAATATACCTTAGTACAAAGTATCTTCTGTAAGAAGTTATAGGGCCTTGAAGTTAAATTTTTTATTTTTATATTTTTGTTAATTTCCACAAATGTAGAGATATCGATTTAAATTTTGTTATACATACTTACTATTATATACTGCAATAATAGGAAAAATTTCATAAACTAGACTTGTCTGTAAAGGGCACTTTACCTAACTTTCAAAACTTCTTTTAGCTCTAACTTCGTTATCGGTAACATTTTTTGGAATTTTAGGATATTATCTGAAAGAGAATTAAAATACACAAAAATAATGTACTCTTAGTTCATAAGCGTAATAGCAACCGTTTACATTAAAATGCCCATCAAAGGTTTTTGGTTGACATAAAGACGTGCAATTATCAAGTAGGCATGATCACAAAAACAATGGGTAATGGTTGTAATCCAGTAAACAACAACAAGAAATCAAATAATGAAGTTGGTGACATCAGTTTTTTGTTTTTTGTGCTTACGAAAATGCTGCAACATAACGAACCTTTCAGCATTGGAGAATTCGTTACGTAGCGGCATTTTCTTAAACATAAGAGATCAAATTCTTATGTCACTAATATCATTAATTGATTTATCATTGTTTTTTACTAAATGACCATTGTTTTTGTAATCATGCCTACTCGATAATTACAAGTCTTAGTGACAACCAAAAACCTTTGATGGGCATTTTAAGGTAAACGGTTGCTCTTACGCTTATGAACTAAGAGTACATTATTTTTGTGTATTTTAATTCTCTTTCAGATAATTTCCTAAAATTCCAAAAAACGTTACCGATAACGAAGTTAGAGCTAAAAAAGGTTTTGAAAGTTAGGTAAAGTGCCCTTTACAGTCAAGTCTAGTTTATGAAATTTTTCCTATTATTGCAGTACATAATAGTAAGTATACCAAAATTAAAATCAAAATCTCTACATTTGTGTAAATTAACAACTTCAAGGCCCTATAACTTCTTACAGAAGGGACTTTGTACTAAGGTATATTAGGTTTAATCGATTTATTATGACGTAAGGAATATATGACTAATCGGTGTCCCATTCTTTTTGAGACACCCTTTATATAAATAATATGTAATGGTTGCATCTTAGGATTGCTATTTATACATAAATAAATTAATTAATAATTAAAATGTTAAAGGATGGGTTTATAGAATAAAATAACAACTTAAATATTTGAAAGTTATCTAATGAACAAGATATTGGATGTAATATTGTTAAGTGGATAATATTTTATCAGAAACGTTCTATCATATGAATTGATTTTGTGGAGATAGTTGTTTGATAATATAATTATTTGGATGATAATTAATATTAATTGATAATCGAAATAAGCTACAAGATAGCTTATTTGAATTTGAAAGGAAAACTCAAATGATTATTTGAAAGAAGTTAATTATAACGTGTCAGAATAGAATAAATTATTTTTTTTTATATATAGAAATGTATCCAGAGGCTTAGTTTGTACAAATTTGATATAATAATTATTGCTAGGTAAAACTGAAATGATTACGAATAACAAGTAAATTTAATTCAAAAAGTGTAACATGTTTTATAATAAAAATGAAATTGGAATAATAAAAACCCTTTATTCAAACGTTATTTATTGACTGGTTGGTGTATTAAAGGTTACCAGCAACCAGTGAGACAAATGTCTCATTTAATAAAACAAAAAAGACCGTTTTTGAAATAGAACGCGTATTAAATAAAAACAATAATATTTTTTAAAATCACGTGACTGAAATTCGGTTCCTGACCTGACATGATCGTTCCAAACATATAACTTTAATAACTTTTTTCTCTATCTCTTACGGTTAGGCTGCTGAAACAGCGTCCCGGACAGACCAGCGTCCCGGACGGACGGAAATCACGTGCTTTCTCGAAAACCGGAAGTGTCACGTGACTGAAATTCGGTTCCTGACCTGACATGACCATTCCAAACATATAACTTTCATAACTTTTTTCTCTATCTCTTACGGTTAGGCTGCTGAAACAGCGTCCCGGACGGACCATCGTCCCGGACGGAAGGAAATCACGTGATTTCTCGAAAACCGGAAGTGTCACGTGACTGAAATTCTGTTCCTGACCTGACATGACCATTCCAAACATATAACTTTAATAACTTTTTTCTCTATCTCTTACGGTTTGGCTGCTAAAACAGCGTCCCGGACGGACCAGCGTCCCGGACAGACAAGTCTATTAGCTAAAGGATAGTTAACTAAAATTATAAAATGAGGAAAAAAATAAATTAAAAAAAATACTGAAAAATAAGAAAGTTGTAAATGATGCAAAGCAGAATAATAACATCTAATAACAATAAAATAGTACCTATACATGGAATAATGTGTCTGCAGTGGAATTGGATAAACTACATATAACTCAATATTAGGTATCCTTTGTGGTTTAGAACTTCATGTGGGTTGCTGTGAGGTGAATACGTCTACAAAAGAGCCGGGGTTGGAAGTATACTACATGTGAATGAGTATTTGGACTTGAACGAGCTTGTAATCAGGTGGATTTCTACATCTAGTTTAAATTGTGACTTTAGTATCATCACTGTTCTTGTGTTACAGTATCAAACTGTTTTAAAGACACTCGCGAATGAGGGAGTGCCAAATGTTCACTCAAAACCAGGAGACGTCAACATTTACCCTGGAAATCTCACGAAACAGGCTAAAAGGCCACTGCTTGATACGCTCAGGGAGATGGGCGTCGTCCTAGAGACGGTACACCACAGGGCAAGCGGAACTGTTTACATATAGGATGTTGCAAAAGAAATGGGTGCCACAAGATTAAATCGGGGATTCCACGCTTAACCGAACCTTGAAGGCCAAACGGGGTGTGATACAAGTGCTCGGCCTCACGACCCTCGACGCTGCAGCGGCAAGCGTCGCCAACTTACCTGTGTCACCATTCTTTTGGACTAGTACGTCTAGGAATGGGAGTTTCTTTGCCGATTCTATTTCCATCGTAAACTTAATTGATCGGACTTGATTATTGAGATGCTCCAGGAAGCCGTCCAGTGTCTCTCTTCCATAGGGCCATATTACGAACGTATCGGAGCCATAGACTAGGCTTGTTCTCATATTGAAATATAGTTCGTTGTTCAAAGTCTTCCAAGTAGATGTTACTGACTACTGGAGATAGTGGCGATCCCATGGCCACTCCGAACTCTTAGTGGTAGAACTGCTGGTCTGCTTGGAAATATATGGTCCTAATGCAGATAGTTAACAGCTCCATTGTTGTATCTACCTGTAGATCTGTGCGTTCGGCAAGTGTGTCATCCAATTCCAACCTGTTTCTGATGATTGCTAGAGCGCCATATGTCATTACATTTGTGAAAAGGCTTAGTATGTCAAAGCTTACCATGATGTCATTCGGAGCTGTGTGAGTTTTTCTACAATTGGAGTACCTTGTTGTTGACTTAGGGCTCTAACAACTGCGGGTTCCTATGAAACCGGAAGGGGAAAGCCTCTGCGGCGTTGATTGAAGATAGCCCCAAAATGCCTGAACGAACTGCACAGAAGCAACACAAAGCTGAGGGTTGAAGCGGTCTGAGTGTAACAACCCCGAAGAGGGTACAAGGACGAAAGGACAGCAAGGCAGATCTCGAAACGGCAGGAACTTCGATGCACAAATAAGCCTTTTTAATGGAATCCAAAGACGTATTTAAAGCTGCCACTTTACTATAAACGGGAATATCCAGGGTTACAATGATATGCGGTACTCTACGGCACTTAGCAACGGTTTGCGGAAAGTTCGTTCCCCACATTTCGTTCCCCACATTTCGTACCCCACATTTCGTTCCCGGAATATTTCGTCTCCCCACATCTCGTACCCGGAAACTTCGTTCCCGAGCGAGCTCAATTCGTCTCCTAGATTACAGGGTGTTGAAAGACGAGTGCAGCGATCGGAATACAGTTAGGAAAATGAAAGATATTTTAATTAATTTATTTATTATAATAAACTTATAAGAACAGTATGTCCCCGGATTGAGTTTACAAGAGGGAATTAAATTTTATTTTTAGTTTTACATAAAAATGTTATAGGAATTAAAATTCCTGCTTGGTTTGTAAAGAATTTTAAGAAATTTTCAGTTTTTCAAAAACAAGTTGTCCTTGACATTTAAGCAAAAACTATTTTCTTTTCAGGTAAACTACCCTTATTGTTCATAATACGGCGAAATATTACTAAGAAAAGTTGTTCAGAATTAGAAATTATGGCCGCATATAAGATATAAGGAAGATACTTCTATTAAACCGTCATTTTTAATAAATACAGATTATATTGCTCTTATAAGTTTATTATAATAAATTAATTAAAATATCTTTCATTATCTAACTGTATTCCGATCGCTGCACTCGTTTTTCAACACCCTGTAATCTAGGAGACAAATTGAGCGCGCTCGGGAACGAAGTTTCCGGGTGCTAGATGTGAGGAGACGAAATATCCCGGGAACCAAATGTGGGGTACGAAATGTGGGGAACGGAATGTGGGAAACGAACTTTCCGCATCCCCTTAGCAACAACCCCCAGGCACAACGCGTGCACCTTGAAACACAACAGGCGGGGAAAGTTACTGTTATGTGAAACGTTCATTTTACGATTTCTGATCGTCGGAAAAGCACACCGGCACATTCCACAGTTTTCCAAAAGACACCAAAAATTAACGAAAGCACTCACATTACTCGGAAAGCGGAAGCGGAAGCGAAAATATACTTTCTTCGAAAAGCCACTCCGCGGTCGCATAAAGCGAAGCCGCGTGGAGGCGAACTTGACACACGTACTGTTTGGTTCAGAGACGGGCGGTCATTTCATGACTTAAACCGCGCTTTCAAACTCCAATTGCGACCACGCAAGCGCGTGCTTTAATTCCTTCCTTGTATAGTTCATAGCATAAGGTTGCCATGGAACAAAATGATGAAACATGACTTTGCTTAAGCAGAGGATTCACAATTAGGTCACGCAATCGCCTGGATGAAACCAGGAACTCATTAAGACGCAATCACAGCAGATGACATGACCCATGCAGAATGAGAGGGCAGAACGAACTTGCTTCGTCAAACAAGCTTACTAAGAATTGTATTTCGAAGAACATAAAAAAATTACAATGCGTTAATATTTGAAATGAGCTGAAGAAATGTTTGTACAGAGCTAAGATTTAATAACATTATTAAATGCATGTCTTTAAATTTAAAAATGCTAGGATTTGATTCTAAAAATACGGAAAACAAATGCTTCAGGAAAATTGTTCTAACAAATAGTCTAATTGCCGTACGTTCGTACAGTTTAAAAATGTCCTGACAGATTAATCTCACTCTCCCCGCATGGCACAAGAATGTTTAAGAGACCATTCTCATATATTGTATTTTCTTATATTAACGGTATATCAACGAAATTGAAACAGGTAAGCAATTTAAAATTTAAATCAGCCATGTCCTCCGTCCTTTAAAAAAAATCAAATTAAATACTGATAACAATTAAAAAGTCATACCTACCACATTATAGTAATCACCTTTTCTTTGCGCGAAGAGCGAGCGAAGCACTAATTAGAGAACGAATTAACTTTCACCGGTTCTCTAAGCAACAATTCAAAGTGCAAATCGAAGATCTTCACACCACCATAAGGAACACGGTCAGTGAAGAAAACTTTGTGAGGATAGACACGGCTACAAAATTAAATTTCAGTAAGGCTGGGGAAAAACAAAAACAAGTTCACCTACGAAAGCTGGACAAACTTATCCAGAACAAGAAACCAGCAAAAACAAGAGGAAAAACCGTCATAAGTATATCCAGCAGACAGCTGAACGAAACTGAAAAGACGGTACTACAGAAGGAACTAAACTACACGGTAACGCCAAGGTATATTCCGAAATTCTACCTCATAACCATCGTTGAGGAAACAGCAGCACGCCTAAAACCAGAAGAAGCAGAAGAGCAGCCCTTGAGCCAGCAAGGAGAATTAAACCTAATCTCACTAGAGCGGAGATTAGAGCGATCAAAGTTCTCAAAAACGAAGCTATTATCAAGATACTACCTGCTTAATAACAGCATTTCTCGATAAATATAATCTCATCGCTGACGCTCAGCACGGCTTTCGGGAAGGACGATCTACTGAATCAGCATGTTGCCGTTTTTTAGACCGCATCTATACTGATGTTGATTGCAATAAGTTTGTGGCGGCCTTATTTTTTGACTTTACCCTTGCCTTTGACACGATTAATAGTGACGTGTTGAGCACGAAATTATATAATCTGGGCATAAGGGGCCCAGTCTTAACATGGCTGCTATCTTTCTTAAGTAATCGTAGATTAAAAGTAAAAATGGAAGGCCAATATACACAGGCACGAAATGTGAATTTAGGAGTCGTGCAGGGTTCCATCATTGGACCTTTAATTTTTTTAATATTTATAAATGACTTGTCATTGTATATTAAGTCTGGTCATGCAATAATTTATGCGGATGACACTTCTGTAATTGTTACTAGCAATACTTTGGATGATCTTAAGAATAACATAGATACCGTACAAAAAGATGTTGACACCTGGTGTAACACCAACAGACTGATTTTAAACAACAACAAAACAGTCTGCGTATTGTTCGGAAGGGCCCGGGGTATGTTAGCATCTTACAATATTTATCATGTAAAATTTTTAGGTAGTTACTAATATTAGATAGTGACCTCGGTTGGAGTAAGCAGGTGGATTATGTTTGTTCACGATTAAATTCTGCATTCTACCTGTTGCTTCAATTGAGATCAATCTTAAATTCCGAACAATTATTATCTGTTTACTACGCACATGTCTACTCGCATATGGCATACAATGTGCTATTGTGGGGAAGGTCAAAATCAGCTAAGCGCGTTTTTATATTGCAAAAACGCATTGTGCGTCTAATCTACAACCTGACACCCAGAACGTCATGCCGACGAACTTTTGTGGATAAAGCTATATTGACCTTTCCTTGCGTTCTGATATATAAATCCGCGCAGTATGTATTCCACAACTATAGCATGTTTATAAAAAACAAAGACTTCCACCAATACCCTACCAGAAGCAATTCGATGCTAATGATCCCACAGCATCGCACGGCTAGTTATGAGCGATCACCCAAATACACCTGCATTAAAATTTTCAACTCGCTGCCGGATTTCATTATCAAAAGTAGTAATGTTAAAGAATTTAAGCACTTAAAAAAATGTTATTACGGTATAGGCGAACTGTTCCAGTAGTTTTTGTATGTAATTTCGTTTTTTTTTAATGTGTTAGTATTAGTTTCGACGCGTCTACGCCAAACATGTATTTGGTCATTAAGACAATAAACTATTATTATTATTATTATTATTATTATTATTTAGGAATCATACAATTTTTACATCCCTATGATGATGTCCTGGTCGTGAAAGACCACAGCAATCACATATGGTACTCTCTTTATTGGGACTACCTAACAATTGCTTACTACTGCTGGTGAGCTCTTACGTGGCTGCTGAAGCCCAATTTATAGGCGAAAGTCCTCTCATAGGAATGGAGCCACAGCAAGTCTTGAGAGTTATAGATATAGATAATGTCATTTCTAGGGTGCACTTTTAGCTCGTCCGTTATATTTTCGCACTATATGAGATGATGAGATGATGTTGTTTGAAGTGCGCTACTTGCCACCTATATAAATAAGTAAATAAATAATATCTGTATTGCCGACAAAATCATTGCAAATGACAAAGCAACGTCAAAACAAAAATGTTGCACACAAATACCATTCAAAATGAGTTAAAATGAATTGGTGCTAAATTACAGGTAAAAAAATACATTACAATTTATTTTTTTTACAGAATACTGATTAATAAATAGACATAAACTTAAAAGTTAAATGAGTAAAAACATTTTTTGATTAAAAATTTAGTGACCTCGGATTTAAATTTTGAACTATTCTGAATTTGCTTCAGGTGACCTGGTAGTGAACAAAAGGCCTTAATTCCCGTATAAACTGGGCTTTTTAAAGAAAGAAGAGCTATGGGCAGGTATGACCAACTCAGCTCTACCTCTGGTGTTTACTGTCATCTTTTCAGCATAATATTGATCATTACGAGGAAACAATTCAGTTTTTTTTATAAACATGACGAGTGACAAAAAATATAGAGAGGGAACAGTTAAGATACCCAATTGTGAAAAATGTGGTCTGCAAGACGTTCTTGGTTGCAGTTTTAAAATACACCTAATAACCCGCTTTTGTGTTCTAAAAATTTTGACAGCATCCCTTGATGATCCCCAGATAGATATGCCATAGTTTCTGACTGACTGCACATACACAAAGAAGAATACACGAAAAAAAATTTTTTAGAAATCAAGAAACGGCAGTGCGCAATAACTGTCTATTGTTACTAGAAATGTCATGGCAAAAGCAAATTTTTTTCCGATATGTTTTTGAGGTGCTCCAGGTGCTTTACAATTGGATATCTTTATTCAGATTTGTAATCAGAATTACAAATAGCTGTGAGTGAAGATGTGCGGTTGATTAGAGCAAATATCGAATTTTAATGACTCATTGTTGACTAATGAACCAGAACCGCTTCAAGCTGCGACGTTTACATCGAAATCGTCTTCTGATACTGATGATGATGATTATGCAAATCCGCTTGCATCGACATCAAAACAAGGAGAAAACGGTTAACAAATGGGAATTTCTCTTCCAATTTTATCAAAAGAATGCGACCGAACAGGAGTTTCAGACAGATCTGCAGCAGCTATTGCATCTGCTGTACTAGAAGATTTCAAAATTATCACCTCTAGCGACACATCAAAAGTCATAGACCGAAGTAACGTGCGACGTGCAAAAAAGCGAAAGCGAAATAATTTGCAAAACATAAGTAAGTTTTTAAGGGCTTGTACTTTGATGGGCGGAAAGATAAGACTTTTGTGCGGGAGTTAGAGGAGGACCATATCATAGGAAAACTGTTAGAGAGGAACATATCGTGTTAGTGGCAGAACCCGGCTCAAAATATATCGGACATGTTACACCAGCTTCAGGATCAGCGTTAAACATTAAAAAACAGATTGTGATATTTTTAAACGAAAAGACTGATTTTTCTAAATTAGTTTCTGTCGGATGTGATGGTACGGTCGTAAACACTGGAGCCAAAAATGGGGTAATTAAATTGATCGAAAATTTTGTTGGTCGCCCTCTTCCAAGGGTAATCTGCCTGTTTCACGCTAACGAGCTGCCACCAAGACATTTATTGCAGCATTTAGAAGGCCACACAACTGGATCTTATGGATTTTCAGGACCTATTGGAAAATCAGTAGAAAAATGTGAGCAGTTGCTTCTAGAGAACTTGTCTATAATAGAAAGCGAACACTTACCTAATACTGACCATGGAGTTTTAAGTACGGACGAAATGTATTTATGGAATATGTGTCACGCTGTGTCATCTGAAATATGTTCTGTAAGCTTATCTTAAAGAGACCCTGGCAAACTCTTCATGCTCGCTGGCTAATAGCAGCAAACTTGATTTTAAGACTCTATGTTTCAACAAAAAGTGTATCCGAGAATCTGCAAACTCTAACCGAATTTGTAATGAAAGTTTATGCCTCAAATGGTTTACAATAAAACTTAAACCATCATGCAAAGATGGTCCACGTCAATCATTAAACATGATAAAATGGCCAAGAGTTTTTCAGGATCACGTTAAAAAAATAATTGATCCAGTGATTCAAAGAAATGCTTTTTGCTGACATCCTAATAACATTTTAGTTTCAATGGTAACAGACGATAGTACAACGATTAGAGAATTGGGTTTTCGTCGTCTCCTGAAAATCCAACATGGGAAAAAGGACGGTGGAATACGTGAGGTATAGATTGGCAGGCATGCAAACTAACAGAACCACCGATGCTTGCTATTCTTTCAAAAGAAGATTTAAAAAATGCTATCGAGGATCCTTCTGTATTAGAAGTCATATAGTTTCCTTGTCACACACAAGTCGTACAGAGGTGTCAGACTGATAACTGAAGCATCGACGGCAGTGTGTGGAGAAAATAGCAGGGATGCTTCATAACATCCAGAATAGAGTCAAGAGAGCAAAGGACACATTTTGAAACAAAACATGATTATTCTGTAAAACAGTCTTTAAAGATGTTATCGTTGGGGTAGGGTATTGGGGAAGGAAGGGGAGGGGGGTGGATTTTTAAAAGCAGTCACTTCCGCACGCTGAGTTCTGGGTTAGCCCTTTTTTAACAAATGTGTAGGGATAAGCGAAGAGCTGCTCTTATATTTTGAATAAATGTAAATATATATTTCAACCCCCCTGGGGCACCTCAAGATGTGATTCTACAAAGTCCAGCTTTTGGAAACATTTGAGTAACCATAAAAGGCAACTATTTCTCACTAGCGCGAAGCGATACCAGAAAAATAATATTTTAGCTCTCTTTCCGCTCCACCCTAACGCAGGGGTACAAAGTCTACAAATCAGAACGCAGGCACTATTGAGTTTGGATTGAACTGAGTTAATGTGGCTCAGCCAATTTAAGGATGCGTCTATACTAACCCCCAGAAATTTTACGCATTCAATCACTCTGATAGACCGATTATTTAGTTTTATATAAAGACATTCATTTTTAGTAGGCTGTTTGCTAAAAGCAATAAGTCCAATCTTGTCAGTATTAAGCCTTAAAAAATTGTTTTCGCACCAACTATTCATTTGTCCCGCTGCACCCGAGCAGTCCACAGACAGACCGGCATTGGTAGGATCCGCCAACACCACAGAAGTATCGTCTGCATATTGGCAGATCAGACCACCGCCCACTTCATCACCCAGATCGTTTGCATAACGCAAGAACAGAAGTGGCCCCAAAATGGAGCCTTGAGGGACTCCCTGCTCAATATTAACAAACTCCGAAAAGTACTGAACCCCACCCTGGGTGATGCAAACCACTTGCGACCTGTGTGACAGGTAAGATTCAAGCAGTCGAGCACAAGAACCTCTTATTCCATACTTTTGCAACTTCAGAAGCAACAATCTGTGGTCAATGGTTATACAATATAATTACGCCATTTACTTCATGGCATTGTCTTCGTAGGTAGTTATAAGACTGTTTGTGCTTGTCATCGTCCTCTTGAGTGTGTCTCGATATCTCAGCATCTAGTCCCCAGGTTTTCTGATCCCATGTAGTAAGTCTGAGTAGAGTATTTGTTTAGAGAGTCAAATATTTGGCATTCTGTATACCTGCCCACATCAGCGCAGCTGGACACGCATGAACATTGCTTCCATGCCTGGCATTTTTGTTCGTCTAAGAACATTCGAGTCTCTTACGTAAGCCTGTGATCTTATCTTCATTATACTACATAAACATTATAGGTGAAACTGGTCAATCGGTATGGGTATAATTACTGCTTTATAGACTTCAAGCTTTGTGCGGATCTTTACATCGCGTAACTTAAACAGTTTCTTTTGCAGCCCCCCAAAGGCTGATAAAGCTCTTGCAATATGTGTGCTCAACTGCGTGTGGGTTTGTGAGTTGCAGGATATAATACTGCTAAGATATTTAAAATTTTTGACTTCCTTTAAGGAGATGTGAATATTTATGTCCATCGGTTCAAGAGTAAGAGCATTCTGTTCATGTCATGCTGCATAACCTTGGTTTTGAAGCAGTTGATACGTAGGCCAAATTAACACAGGCATTGTTTAAATGGCTAATACTTTCCTGAAGTCTCTCCATCGTGTTTGAGACCAGGCACACATCATCTGCAAAAAGCATTCCTAATACTCTTTGCAATTGGCAATTCTGATTAGCACGAAACCTCTTTTTGTCAAAAAACCCACCACCAAATTTTTACTGAATATGAATGGCATCAAATATACCTCTATAAGTCTGCTTAGTGACTACCACAAAGTATGTGGCAAATACAGTAGGTGCAAGAATGCATTCTTGCTTCACTCCCTCCGTTACTAAAAACTCATCTGAGAGCTCTGCACTGTACTGAACCCGACACTTCATTCCATAATGTAGCTACCTGATGATGTCTATAAATTTCTGTGGACATCCCAGCTTGCGATGTACATGTACACTCCAGAATGCCACTCGTGGAACCCCACCAAAGGCCTTTTCTAGGACCACATAGCACATATGTAGAGGGATGCTCTTCTCCTGTAGTTGTCGAATAACAAAAATTGATTTCTTCAGCTAGGGGTTGCAATAGATTCAGAACAACCCTAGCGAGAATTATACCAGCTATATTAAGCAGGGAGACTCGTCGATAGGAGTTACCATCAGATCGATCACATGACACAGATTTTGCTCACTCTAAATTCTCCTGACACGCTTTCTTTTGTTCACATTGGACAGATAAAATCATGGAGTTTCTTTCTAAGACCCAAACCTTCACTTCTGTAAATTGCTGCTGGTATTCCGTAGCAGCCAGGGTTGTACATTTCCCATCCCGAGTAAAGTATTTTCTACTTCAGGGAGTGTGGGCTCATTATTTAAGCTTAGTACAGGCTGGCGATCAGGTGGTATATATAACTACCTAGTGCTTTTTTTTTTAACCAAACTGAAACTAAATTCCAATAGTAAAGGTAAAACACGTTGCAAATTGTGAGTTTTTCCAACTATTGTGAATAATAATCTCAGGAATGATTTAATCCCTGCAAAGAATGGTTTTACTTCCCTGCAGGTACGTGTTGTGTAGGATGTAACCTTCAAGGGTAAGTTCAGCTCTTGTTAAGGTTTTACTGTAATATGTACACAAAAGAAATTTTTGTGTATATTTACTCTGAAAGAGCATTTATAGAAAATACCCATAGGAATAAGCTCTTTCCACACGTTTAAGATATACATACATATATACATACATAATCTGTAATCCCTTATACCGTTTACACAGTGTCGGGAAGCCGAGCGTACCGAGCCGCTGAGGGTGGTGCATTTCTAAATTCGACGGATGTACTTGAGGTAGGGGAGCCTATCTGATAGAACACTGCGCCCGCTCTCCAGATGTTCAGCCATCCAAGTACTGACCAAGCAGACTGGAGCTTAATTTTTACAAGTGCTGTGAGATATGCAGCACCACTCAACCGTGCTGCCGGCTACGTTTGAGATATATTGCTTTAAAAACAGAATTAAATAGGAGTTTATACCTAAAAATCACATTTATGTAGAAAATCCATCGAAACAAGCATCTTCAGGCATTGAAGTTGCGGTATTAGGTTTTGGTTTATATGAAAATGTGCAACCCTAGAAAGCAGTACTTCCCTAAATAGGGCTGCTTTGTCATTAGGGGTGCTGCCGAATCTACACTCATGCCTCTGTTCAGTGCAAAAGCAACCATTTTAGTCTAATTGCCCCCATGCAAACAATTGACTAAGCTACAGCTACATCCAGCCTTACCCGTCGCCTCTTGTTTGTCGCCGAAAGTCTTCTTAGAGATACACGATTAAATGTCTTCCACGTGATCAACAACGCGAGAACATATTACAGTGGGTAAGTAGTTACGTAGCTACAAATCCACTCACTTATCCTACAGCTTCTGAGTCCAATGGCACAGGGACTGTTACAATTGGAGAAACTACTAGGATGCAGTCACTAGCCATCATTACTGTAGATCTCTATTGATGCCCTCCAAGTTTTTTACTAAACTCTGCTACGAACGCCATCTCAACCAGTAGATGGGCCTATCAACCCTTCCACCTTTCATGACGCTGTAGTCTTCATGCATTTGTGGTGAGACAACCGCTTTTATAAGTCTACCAATAAGGGATGTAGACTCCCTTCTACCAGGTTCAGCCTGCCGACCAAAGCAGTTACTGGAGCATGGCCACTGTGTGCACAGACAGTTTCTTGGAGCCATTGGTAAGAGATTATGAAAACTCTGAGGAATAGTGAGATAGCATCCACTTGCATATTTACAACTGTGGTCGATTCGGAATGAAAGGTACTACTTTTAGGGTCCCACTACGCCCCTTATAATAGTTAATCGACAGCCACAACCATATTAAATTTAAGGCGTGTTTTTCCCATGTTTTTTAGATATATTTTTATTGTTCCACACATGTAGTTGAATTTTGATATTTTACTGTTGACGTCTCTTTGTTCTTCATATGTAATTTTGTAATTTAATTCGTCACTTCTTGTGGATTTTTTGTTTTTACAGTGGTGCAGTGCTGATAATAATTCATCCATCATAATATTATCTACTTTCTTGTCACTATATGTTAGTATGGCTGGTCCGTCCTCTTCTTGCATCCAAAGTTTTTTGTAGTAATTTAGCCATTCTTTTTTGCTGATGATGTTGAGTTGTATATTTTTGTTTTGTTTAGGCTTTTTAGTATTTTGTATGCTTTGTCCTGCCTTCCGTAAACACCGTGGTCTGTGTCACT
Source organism: Agriotes lineatus (assembly GCA_940337035.1). Taxonomy (NCBI): domain Eukaryota; kingdom Metazoa; phylum Arthropoda; class Insecta; order Coleoptera; family Elateridae; genus Agriotes; species Agriotes lineatus. The sequence goes on from CALNHX010004318.1 coordinate 61,089, forward strand.
TACATATGTGTCCCAGCTATTGCAATTGACCTCGCCGACCTCAATTTTTACAGTTGCGCAATATATTTTATATTCTATTTTAGTTTCGTCGGTATTAGGATTGAAATATTTTAAATATGCCTGCTTTTTTTCTTTAATTAATTGCACAATCTCTTTGTTTGATATAACATGTGAGCAAATGAAAAGAAAATCAAACTTGGCTTTGAAAAAATTAAGTCATGTGCTTTATCACCTCTAATGTTTTTTATTTAAATATGACAATTATAATAGTAGAAGCGTTAAATTAGTTAAATTATCAAATTTTAAATTACATATGTTTAATCAAGAACAAAAAGTTTTTATAATCGAAATGGGTGATGTAGCAGATGTAATATTGTTTAAGTGTTAGATTTTATGTTAATTTTTAAATAAAATTTTTACAAGGCAGTAAGTACGTAACAATTATGTAATGGTTTAGGTTATGTAAGTGTATTTCATTCTAGAGCATTAATAACACACTGTGAATTACTAATCCACATATTTTTGAATTTTCAAAGCCAAGCTTGATTTCATTATTGTTTTTTTTTCTTCTTTAGTCACGGCATCAATTGCTAAAATTATTAGCCGCATCCCTGTAAGTCGTATTTACGCACTGGTTAGATAGAACTAAATAATCCGGTCTACTGGAGAAAGCTTATCAACTTCTTACTCTCAATCCCTTTCAAATCATCAATTGATTCCACCAGAGGTCTATATCTTCTACATCGTCTCAAAATGTGGTCTACTGTTAATGGCTCCTGACAGGTATTACAAACTGGTTGGTTTTCCCTTGACAAAATATATTTATTGGTTAAACATGTATGTCCTGTTCTGACTCTTGTTAATACTACTTGCTCTGCTCTTGATATATTTTTTGGATATGTAATACCATCGATAGCATCTACGAAGTTCTTCATATAAGTGTTACAGCTGTCCCACATTGTTTGAAATTGCAGGTGTGTTTGGTGTTTAACATATAGCAAGAGGTCTCTCGTGCTGCATGATTTTTCCTTATTACAATTTATTCCATTAGCTGCATCCTTTGCTGCTGCATCTGCTCTTTCGTTCCCATCAATACCCACGTGACTTGGAACCCACAGGAAGGATACTCTTTTTCGTGAGCGTAATGCTACGTTGTACTTGTATCTTATATTTCTGATTAAAGAGTCTCTCGTAAAGGCATCTTGCATTGCTAGTAGCACAGACACCGAATCAGTACATATTACAAAGGCGGAATGTTCCACTTCAGTGCATAGCACCAGTGCTAAATATATTGCATAAGCCTCACACGAGAAAATACTCACGTACGAAGGCAGAGAATGTTTTGCTATTGTATTCTTGTATACTACTGCATAACCTGCTCCACTGTCGGATTTAGAACCGTCAGTAAATATTAAATGGGAATCCTGATACTCTTCTATTACTTGTCTGTAAAAGTTTCTGATGGTAGAGGGATTAATTTCTTTTTTACTCATTTGTAATAGATCATATCGAATTTCAGGTGTTTCTTCTAACCATACTTGTATTGAATTTTCTTTAGTTATTGTTATCATTCTTTCTGATATGTTCAGGTCAGATATGATAATGGTAGACCTAAAGGCCGAGGATTTGTGTCTAGTAACTTCTTGTTCGTACCGAGCGGAGAAAGTGTTGCTTTTAAATAGAGATAATATCCTATGATCAGGTTTTTCATGCAGTCTTATTCGATATGAAGCGATTATACGTTTTCGTCTTAATTCTAACGGCTCCTGCCCTGAGTCAACATACAGACTTTCAGATCGACATGTAGGAAATGCTCCCACTGCGTATCGTATTCCTCGCTTATTTATCGTATCCAAATGAATTAGGCGACTGGGTTTCGCAGAAGAATATGCCACACATCCATAATCGATCCTCGATAGAACCAAACTCCTATGTAGAAGCAGGAGAATATCCCTATGGGAACCCCACTTGGTGTGACACAGGGTTTTAATGATATTAATCGTTTTATTGCATATTCCTACAAGATACCTGATGTGAGGTTTCCAGGTAAGTTTGTTGTCAAGAATAATTCCTAGATATTTGAAAATCTCAACATTTTCTATAGCGTGCCCTTCTATTTCAAACAAAGGTGGGTTTGTACATGTTGACCTCTTTCTGCAAAAGTGGACAGATTTGGTCTTGGAGAGTGACACCGAAAAGTTTTTTTCCTTCAAATCGGAAGCTAATTTTTCGAAACTAAGTTGAAGAGACTCTCGAATGACATTTGCCGAACTACTAGTCTTAAATAGAATAATATCATCGGCATATGCACAGTAACATATAGATGGATCGATTGCCGCCAAGACTGAATTAATCGCTATTAAGAACAAAGTAGCGCTAAGTGGTGAACCCTGTGGTGTACCATTTCTAAGAGTATGACTATTCGATACAGTACCACCTATTCTAACCGCCATCGTTCGATTAGACAGGAATTGGTTTAAGTAGTTTGGCAAATTTCCTTTCAAACCCCAATCGTGTAGCTGGTGAAGAATATCTGTGTGTCTTACTGTATTAAATGCGTTTTTAATATCAACGAAGATTGCAGAGGCATGCATTGTATGTAAAAAGCAGTTATTGATTGCATTTTCAATATAGACAATAGCATCAGTGGTAGAATGATTTTTTCTAAAACCAAACTGATAGGGTACCAACATCTGCTTCTGCTCCATAGTCCACATGAGCCGAACATTAACCATTCGTTCAAGCAATTTGCTTATGCAACTAGTGAGGGACACTGGTCTAAAATGGGATGGGTCGGTGGGATTGCTGATCTTAGGGAGAGGAATAACAGTTGCATATTTCCAGGAATCTGGAAATGTACTCCCTTGCCAAATCCTATTTAATGCATTTAAGAGTATATTTTTGGCTTCCTGTGGTAGATTCTTTATGAAGTCAATATGAATTCCATCATGACCAGGAGAAGTACTCTTGCTATTTCTGATAGCGTGCTCTAGCTCGTCCATAGTGAAACTTGCATTATATGGTAAGTTCTCTGATGTTTGGAAGATTACATCATTCTCAGATCCTGTTTCTGTGATGTCCTCATTACAGAATTGCGCGAAATACTGAGCCATAAAATTAGCAATATCTCGAGAATCCGTTAACAAGCCACCGTTGACAGTTGACGCTGATGGACATTTGGTAGTATAAATACCACTAATGGATCTTACTTTATGCCAGACTTCTTTTATTGGGGGTATCTTTGTTTATGGTAGATGTATAATTACGCCATGATTTTTCCTTTGCATTTACTATAGTTCTTCGACTGATAGCTCTTTTCCTCTTAAAGTTAATGAGATTTTCTTGAGTGGGGTGTCGTTTGAATATTTGGAGGGCTTTCTTCTTTTCTCTTATGGCATTCTTAACTTCCTCACACCAGCATGGGACCGGTCGTTTTTGCAGAAATCCTGCCGTTCTTCTAGGTATACTTTGATTTGCCACTTGGTGCATTAAGCTGGTAATAGTATCAATATGATTATTAGTTACACTGGCGCTAGATATTGCTACCAGTTCTTGGAAAAGTAACCAGTTAGCCTTTTGTAGCAACCATTTCTCTGTCAAATATGGATATTTGTTCTGACAATGTCGGAATTGTATGGCTACTGGAAAATGGTCACTATTATGAAGGTCAGCATCGACAGACCACTTGATTTCGGGTAAAAGAGATGATGAACAAAGAGATAAATCTATAGCAGAATAAGTGCCATAACCTACCGAAAAATGAGTGGGAACACCAGTATTAAGTATGCAGATTTCATCATTATCTAAGAGTTCCTCTACTTCTCGTCCTGTCGGATTTGTTTCCGTAGAACCCCATAATTGATTACTGGCGTTAAAGTCGCCCAATAGGAGAAATGGACGTGGCTACTGAGAGATCAAATAAAGCAGATCTCGACTGTTCCAGTTCGGGTAGGGTAGATAAATGGAACAAATGGTCATTTTAAGAGGGAACTCTACCCTCACCGCTACAGCCTGTAAGTTAGTAGTAAGTTGTAGTACCGAGGCCGAACAATCTTGTCTTATAAGTACTGCTACTGCTCCGTGGGTTCTAACTCCTTCAGGTGCATCTTTTCGAAAGATGTGATAATTCCTATAAATTATATTTTTTGAGACTGGAAACTTTGTCTCTTGGAGGCAGAAACAAAAGGGCATATATTTATTTATTAAAAGCTCCATTTCCGGTAGCTTTCTGAAAAATCCGTTGCAATTCCATTGTACTATGGTATGCGGTTGTGTCTCACTGCTAGTCATATCTCCATTCCTCGAAATACGATCTGGAGTAAGCTGGTCGTTTGTATTCATTGTTGCAAAATGATCCATAAAAATATAATATTGATTAAGTTATTTTAAAATATTAGACTATTTGACTAGTTAAAAACATTACAATATCACAGAATATAAATTGAAAAAATATCACAGATAGGAAAAGGTAAAAAATTGTCACTTTTTGTCCTTTCTAGGGCCTCTCAATTTACCTTTAGGCCACCCTTTCTTTTTTTTTGCTGCCACTTCTTTTAAGATGGCTTCATCAATTGACTCTAGACTGGTAAGAACCCCCTGTTGTGTAGGGGAAGTCGTAGCAGATCCAAGAAGTTCAATTCGTTTCCGCTTTTCATGTGTTGTCTCAACATCCATTATATTTGCTTGCTCAGAATTAATGTTAGGGGGTAATGTTGATTGGGAAGAACTTAGTACCGCACCTAAAGGGTCATTGTTCAAATTCTGTACCGAAGTAGTTGACATATTCTTGGGCATTTCTGTCATTTTAGGTTCTATTTGATATAAAGTTTGCTTTAAATCACTCACTTCTTCTTTTATAAATTTTCTTAACTCAGGCAGCATTGCTTGAACAATTGCTTCAACATTATTAATATTGGCTGATTTCTGAATTGCTACTGAAGCAAATGACTCAGAAAACATCTGGGGTCTATTTCTCAACAACTCAGACTTTGCCTCAACATAACTAATTCTCTTCTCTGTTCTTATTCTCTGTATTTCACTTTCTCTTTTATACACGGGACAGTTGGTTGAGCGTGCCGAGTGCCCTCCTTGACAATTGATGCATGTCAATGGAAGTTCGCATGATCGGCCTTCGTGGATAGCCTTACCACATATACAGATTTGCGCTTGTCTATAGTTAATCGATGAGTGTCCAAACCTCTGACATCTGAAGCACCTAAGTGGCTGAGGAACGTATAGACGAACAGGGAGACTATAGAATGCAACCTTTACCTTTTGAGGCAGATATGTCATAGCAAACGTTAGAAGAAATGATGATGTTCCAACTATATTTCCGTCTTTTCTTGTAGTCAGTTGCTTCACATCTACTACTCCAAATGAAGATAGTTCCTCTTTAATTTTATCTATTCCACAATTTAGAAGATCCGAACATGTAATGACACCTTTCGAGTAATTTAATTTTCCATGGGGGTAAGCTTCAACATTAAAGCTGATGAAGTGCTTTAGATTTAAAAGCGTATTTGTTTGACGATCCGTAAACGTTTCAATTAATAAACCTTCCTTTGTTTTACTTGTAGATCGAACTTTACCAACAACTTCCTGAATACCTCTAGCAATTATAAATGGATTTACTTTTGAAAAATCACCTTCTATACGTTTAATTAAAATAAATTTACTAGCTGATAACTTTGAAATATCGGAGTTTGGACCGACGGGCCCAATGTTTCGACTATTATTAATACCCAACGGGGTATTACATTGTTTAGAGAGTGGCTGAGGTATGTTCTCCACCATCTCTCTGGTATTTGCCGTGTCCTCGCAATGTTGGGTGACTTCAATAGAACGATGGGCGTCACCATCCACATCATCCTCAGGCCGATCATCAGGACGGCTCCGAATGGGGTTCGGCCTAGACCCCACACCGCCCTGAGAAATATCTTCACTCGACATTCCATGGGTTGCGTTTTAAGGCTATCCGCCAGCCTACGGGGAGAGAAAACTATAATACCATCATCAGTGGAGCCCCGCCGGGTCACTACTAAATTCATGACCGCACTGTGATGGGAGAACTAAAACCATCTTTGGACACCTAATCCAACGATGGGGCTGGGGCACCCGGGGTTGCCACACCCGTACCTCTTTCCTTCCTGGTGCCTATGATGTCTTTTGCCGTTTTTACTATGATATTAAGCTTTCCATTCATAATTAATGTGTTTGCTAGGAACTTTTTGTTGTATGTATTGGTGCATCATTCTTTGGTATATAATTAGAATGCTATCTTCTTTTAGCAAGTGTACTTTGAAGATTTATTTTTGATACTGCGTTTTCACGGATGACTTCTTCCATAGGTATGGCTATTTTTTATATTAGCATGAGGTGGTCGGTACCAATGTCACTACCACGGTAAACTCTTGTGTCTTGGACCAGTCTTGAAAGTTTTTGGTTGGTAAGTACATAATCTATGATCGATCAGCTACCTCTGACGCTCCAAGTCAATTTATGAATGTGTTTCCGGAGAATGAATGTGTTCGTAATCCTTAGATTACTGTACGTGGCAAAGTCTATGAGATGTTTTCCATTATTATTTATGACCAGTTTCCCGTGTCCATTCATAATGCTTTCAATAGGTGAGTTTCCAATTCTGGCAAAGTCATCTGCTATGATGATATAGCAGGGCATTTTTTAAGATATAATTGTGTGTCCAAATGGACACCCAATGGTTAAATTTGGACACCCAGTAAGTCTTGAATTGGACAAGGTAAAAATAAAAAATACACACTAAAATGCACAAAACATTAATTTATAATTTATAAAATAAACAACATTTACATTCAGTACATTGAACAAAGAACAAATAAAATATTAAACATAAATATTAGGAAATATCAGTTTAAAAAAGATAAACAAAAATATTATTAAATGCCTCCAGTTGTTCTAAAAAATTTTTTGGCGAAATCCCACTGGGCGTAAAGTTCCAAATCTTGTTCTCTAAATCGACGATATTTTTTTTTCAAAAATTCGGCCACAACCTGACGAGGATCGTAATGTGCAGTGCCAATTCCTTTCAGTGGAATAAACAATTTGTAGTTCATAGATTCTTCCATTAGAGAAGTTCTATGTTTTGATTTTATTTGATTGTAGTGCGATATGGCCGCTTCTGTGGTCATAGAATGTGGCAACGTGATTAATATTGCACAAAATAGTTTTTGGACAATACCTGTGGTTGTGGTTTTTGCAACAATATTTTTTAGTTGGACACATATTTACAGCAAACGTGTCTAATTTTGGTAAATCACTAATAGTAGTAGTAGGTCAGTTATCACAAACGCTATCAGCAAAATTACTTACATTGTCCTCTCCAAACAGTGTTTTTACTGTTTCTCGGCCAGCATTGATCAACTCTGTTGGGCAAGACGCGTCCAACAGCGATTTCATAGTAGAGATGGTGGAGTCATCCTCCACATTTAGTCGCACATTTAAAAAATCTGGGGTGATACACTCACACAACTTCCTTTTACAGTGATCTTATAATTAGCCAAAAATTTGATTTTTAATTTTTAAGCATTTCTCAAAATTTTTCAAAAATTACAAATTCTACAAAAAACGGTACAAAATAGGGCGTTAGTGCAAGAGACAAATTTTCTCTAAAATTTTAAGCTGAATTCAAAAATGTAATAATATACCGAGTGTTGTATTTAAAATGGGAGTGAATAAAAAAATAGAAAAAAAACAAAAGAAACCCATTTTAGAAGTATTCAACTGGAAAATCACCTATCTCACATGAATACACAATACACAAGTTTGAAAAAAAATCGTTTGAGCCGTTTTTGAAAAAATCGAAAAACACTGAAAAATCATAGGAGTAAACACCTACTTCCGGTTATGCGATTTTCTTCAAAAGCTTGCTGTCTCGTCTACATAGTACACAAAACTTATATATGAAGTTTCAACGCCATACCTCTTTTCGTTTCTGAGATATTCTGTTCACAGACAGACAGACACACAGACAGACACACAGACAGACACACAGACAGACAGACACACAAACACACAGACCAATGAAAAAAAATGTTTTTTGGGTTCAGGGGACTCTAAAACGTGAAGATCTTTTGAAAACTCAATTTTTGGGGTGAATCCAATACTCCTTTATTGTAAAAGGAAGTACAAATTAATAAAAGCAGTGACGATTATTTCTCTTACTGGCGACCATAATCGTCGATTTGTGGTGACATACTTATTTGGAGTTTTTCGTTGGCTGTTTCCTGCATCGCCATCCTCAGAATCATCAGAATCCTCTATATTCTCAATTGCTAACAATTTATTTTTTCGCCATCTGGATATGGCCCACTATAAATAATTTCCAATTTTCTAATGGCATTTTCTTTGACGCTGATATCTGGCAAAATATATATCTTTTTTGAAAATGTTTTTGCAAATCTTGCATTAAAGAGCTTATGTCTGCGATTAAGCAGGCTCATAACGTTATAGTTATGACTATGAGAATCCGTTCGTTTAATGCTAGTAGCTCACAAAAAAAACTTTTTAGAGGTTGGACACCTACTAGCAATTCCTTAAAAAATGCCCTGTGATATAGTAATTTGCATTTATACCATTGGTAATCGTTTTGCCGTCCTTCTCTTCTGGACTATATACATCTAATAGACTTGTATAGCCCCTGTATGATCCATATCTGAGATTTATCATAAATTCGTTGATAATCTGATAACTGTGTATTCTATCTTTCCACTCTTATTTTATGAGTGCTGCTATTTTGGCAGCAGCTTATTTTAAGAGCGACGCCAGTGTAGAGTAAGATGTAATGTTTGAATTCAGATTATCCCTGTTGTTTTTTCTTTATTTCTGGTACAACTGCAATGTCTACATTACTTTGTTTTGAGTTCATTTTTAGTTCTATTTCTTTGTGTGGAATGCCTCTTGCATTCCAAACTACCACCCTGACAATTTCTTCAATTCCTTTTCGTTTGTCATTTTACCTAGCATTGTTTGTATTCTTTGTTTCCGACAGGGTATCATATCTGCGAGACTTTCTAAAAATTTTGGATGTCCCCTAGACAGGTTATTAGCCTGCATGCAGTGTTCCAAAAGATAATATGCATGCTGTTATTTAATTTCTAGTCGCTGAAGGACGTTAACCACAACAAATCCATGCAGTGACGTAATTAAGATTTTGCTCTGAGGGTTGACTGGGAGTGAAATTGTACTGCACCTTGGAGTTGTATTAGCTTATTAGCATAGTCTCTCTCTCGCTCATGGGTAGCAAGCTTTTCTTCATGCCACACTGTCAGAGTCAAATTTTAAAAAATCCTTAACTGGACCTGTAGAACAACATGCTTTATAGACTGTACAGTAATTATGCTACAAAAATGTGAAAGAAGACAAGTAAAGTTAACCTTTAAATATTTATTTTAAGTCAAAATAGTTAATCAATTAAAGGAAATCGGGTATACCCTGTTCACGTCCATTTGTGATTCTGAAAGATATATAGTACCACTACCAATGTATTAATGGCATATTATATTTATATTATATAATGATATAACAAACTAATAACAATAACAAACAATAATCTTTGAAATTACTAGGGAAAATTTAAAATGTTTGCACATTGCAAAAAAACGTTGCGCTTTCCTCTGTCATAACTTGTAAACAATTAATCTGAGAAAAATTTGTTTAATACAATAGTTTGTATTCATTATAATTTCACATAACATAGTAAACAAATAATGCAGTAAGCACTACTACATTGGCGAATTGGCCATAAACTTTGTTTACTTTAATGACTACCAACATACTTACAGCGAACGCTAAATCGTTAAATTTATAAAAAAAGTCTATTATTTTTTATAATAAATTGAAAAACATTTCAAAACGTTAAGCACACAATTTCAGATCATAGGAATTCTTAATCCTTGTGAAATGCTGAGAAACCAATGTAAATAATTGTTTCAAAAAATGAAATGTTGATACATTGATAATATAAGCACGATATAATTTTTTTAAATCAGAAATTTCAAGTAGTTTGCCACTTATAGGTATAACATTATAAAACCACCTTACAATCAAGATATCTTTTTACCATGAAATACATAATTCACTTTTGCTTTCCTTATTTACTAATATTGTAATAGTATATAAAGAGAATTATCTTTTTGCTAGAAAATTTAATTGAGATTTTGAAGAAATTATAAGTTTAAATGTCGAGAATTCTAAAAAAGTGATTTTCTTTGCCACTATGAATTCAGCATTTTAACGATATTAAGAAGTGCCTATGCAGCGTGAACAACACATTTTCAAAATAATTGCTATAAAATTTTTAGAAATGTACAAATGCTTTCTCCTACTCGCTAACAGAAAGTTGGCTTTTTTATATCTGTTGGACGCTTAGAAAATGTTACATTTCATGTATGTAACCATCATTGCTAGGAAACATTATAGACACTTTCTATGCGTTGATTTGATTCGAGGAACAGGAAGTATTATTTTCTATTCATCCTTAAAACGCGTTGTCAAGAGAGACCGTTAATAAGTTCTGACAACACAAACTTATTCATAGCAACTAGATTGCTTATTACTTACTTTCTTTATTTTTCAAGTACTAAATTATGTACTTATACTAAATTTCAAATAGCAGCGCAGTAGGTGGCTCTCCAAATATAAATTTAGTTTTAGACTAGGAAAATATAAGTATGTTTGACTATTCGTATTTTACAATAATTTGACGCATATAATGCAAATAAACGTTGTAGACCATCCTTTTTTATCCACTATTTATCAGTTTTCTTTCATATTTTTAGGATTCATACCTGATATCAAATTGACAAATATTCCATTTTCAGCTAGTAGTAATGATAACTTTATTTCGACCAATCACGGCCATAGTTATGATAGCTCCTTAGTTCCAAGTACGCCATGCTTATTTGAAATTTAGTATAGGCTACCTAATTTATTAAAATATCAAAATAAAATTTGACAGGACATGCCTTTGATTTTTACAGGTATTGCATAAAATTTTGTACTAACCGCAAATTGTAAGTGACGTTTCTGTTCTCGAATGCTTAGGAAACCTCAGTCTTACAGGCCTCGATTTCCCAAACAGCATTCTCGACCTGAAAAGTGTCACCAGGTGATCCGTTTGATTAGGGATAACTTAAAATCTGTCAAAACTCGGTTCGGTCAGACCTAACATTATGGAATTAATCATACCATACGAAAGGCACTTCACACGCTACTGGAGTGTAGGTATCATTGGCTGAGATAACTAGATCATATAAAGCACCTATCTTTTGTGCAAAAAATGATGACATTATATTTTAATACCTCTAACGTCTGGAGCTACACAGATTTTAAATTATTCCTAATCAAATAGATTATACGTACTATAATCACATTATCGAGAATAATTATTTACATTAATAACGATTATGATTTTACGTAGATATTATTTAATAAATAAATGTAACAATTTTTAATAATTATAATTTTAAAATCATTCTTCCCTTGAGAAAAAAATCTTGTAAGAATCCTTTCCGCTTTCTTCTGCATGTGAATCAAATTTTTCAAAAACTTTCAATTGTAAAAAAAATGTCTACAAGATTATTTTTGTATGACAGTTTTATTTTTGTAATAGCTACTTCTAAAGCTCTATTTTACTATCTCAAAAAAGGCAGTAATGTGCCACTTATCTCGCGAGTGGGAAAAGGTAAAATAAACAATTTTCACAGTAGTAACTAATGAATTGCCAAGTTACCAAGTATGTTTTGTCACCATCTGAAACTACCATTTTAATTTTGATGTTTTAAAAAGCAGGATTAGCAGCACATTACAATATTATATTTATTTCAGAATCTGTGCCCGGGAGTACAAAAAATACCATATATAGCTCAGGACTAAGGTACCGTTTAATTCCATGTGTGAAATTTACTCTCGCAAGCAGTATTAATAGATAATTAATTAATAATAAAATGTTGGAAAAATGTTATCAAAACTACGTTGTTTAAGTGATCCACTTGAAATCAACGGATATGTCATTATTAATTTTACTTGCAATTGTTCAATAAGAACGTACTTGTTATTCAAAAATTCAAACTGGTGGCCAGCCTGACTCTAGTATACTAAACTTGAATTTGTTTACAAATAACACGCTGTAAATAATCCCTTGCCTAGATTATCATCTGTGGTTTTCTTTGGGTTTTGCAAACCTGCTCGTCAAACATGCAGCGAATACAGTTTCTATGAAGAAATTTATGATCAACTACATTTCTAAGATAAAGCAAGGACTTATGCCATCGTGAAGCGCGTACAGTAAGTACTTTCAGTATAACCTCCTGGTCATTGAGTTGAAGTATCTAGGTATACGACGTCTCACAGCAACGAAGATATTTTGATATCTCTTATAACTGTGGCGGCTTATTGATTCTTTTGTACAAGCTCTTCCCATGTATTGATTTCATCATCGTATACTAAAGCCTAAATGTAACCCCACAGATAAAAATGCAATGGCTTAATATCTGGGCTACCAGGTAGCCAAGGAAATTCACTACCGTGACCAATCCATCGATCTGGAAAACGATTAAAATTATTTCGAACCGTAAATCGGTTTGTAAAAACTACAAATATTGTTCTCCATTAAGTCTCTGCAGAAGCTGAAATGGGCCGAAGAAATTGTCGATAATCTCACACCAAATATTTATGGAAAACTCGTTATGGATATGTCTTTTTCTGGGTAGTCGTGGATTTTTGAAAGCATAAATAATACCTTGTTCAGAAACATGGGGCCTTTGTTTTTTTTTTTATTTAGTAGATTTTGGTAAAATTCTGATCTGGCTTAAAAATCTCCTGTGGCAATAAATTCTGGACGGACGTAAAATATTAGGGAAACAAATTTTCTTCATGAATTATTCTTGAGACAGTTGATTTACCAATTCCCATAGAAGCTTCCAAACGCCTAGTGCTTTATTCAGGATTTTCCCCGATGCTAACCAAGATTTCGTCTAATCTGTTACTCTGTGGCTAAACCGTTCATCCGTTCATATTTTGGTTCAAGGAACTTGTGGTCTTCCGTTGTTCACGTATTTTCCGGACACCCTGTGTATATATATATCCAGCAGGCAATTTGCCCATTTTCAGTCATTATACAGGGTGATTAAAATTAAGTGCGCACCATTGCTATCTTTGTTATTATTGATTTTACAAAGTAAGTTAAATTAGCAAACTAGTAGTGTTTTCGGTACTGATTAATAACAATTAATAAAAAAACAATCGAATTACTCGTTGGCGACAAAATTTAAAAAAATTATTTTTTTAAAATGAAACACACTGTATATTTTTCAAAAACTTGAAATAAAAATGAATTTGTGATATAAAAGTATTTATACACTATTGTCTTACAATGAATACTAAAGAAGTTATCGCAAATTTCAGTTTATAGATAAATACGCGCTTGCGTTGGCATTGTGTTGTTGCAATGATTCCAAGGCATCATTGATTTTTGTAAAAATGGTACTTTGATTTTTTACATTCCTTTGCTTCCGGAAAAGGAAAAATTGTTAGCAACAGTATGAATGGATGCAGTATTTTTTTCTCTACAAAAAATATATACAATTTAGCTCTAAAATAATTAGGTGAGCAAATAATTGAATATAAAGAATTTACTATGCAAATCCCTATGGTGCGTCACGCAAGTCAGCACCCGGTATATTCCCTAGGCATTATATAAAATACCTGTCATTATATATAATGACTGCACGGTTACAGGCAATATGTAGAATCGAAGGTTATGTTAAATAAACCGGCATCGCTGATTCTCGTTTCTAGGCTGTGTGTCATTATAGCCTGTTTAGGTTAGCTGCAGCCTTTGATTGTGTGTTATGTGCATCCTTACATGAGTTGGCATGTCTCCGGTGATGATCGCACCTAGCATAAATACCTACAAATTTTACTACGGTGATGAGTAAACCAAAATGTTAATTTCTTGAATTTTAATCGTACTTTGTAAGACCAGCGTGTTCAATTGTAGATTCCGACTTAAAATTTTCATTATTCTCTAGTTTCCATAATACTTATCAGTTCTTCTCTAGATTCTAAGACCAAAATAGGATGATTTAACGAAACTTACCTCTATCCAAAAGTTCTTTGCGGGGCGCTTTCAAACGTCAAAGATCTTCAAAAGCTTAATGGTGGAAACCAAAATGGGCTACCGTCTTTTATTTTCAAGATAATAATCAAAAATTCATTTTTTCGTTTTGTGGCTACATCTCGCTTATTGTATATAAAAATAGACAAAAGTAATTTTTATGTTCTCCAGGCACTTTTTTTTATACAAATGCAGTTGCTTAATCAGTTTTTCAAAAAAAGTTTTGAAATTTGAGTTATACCATAAAGCTGTATTTTTTTATATAGAACCCATAGTAGTCTGGGGCATCATGAGAAAGAAGTTTATTTTCCCATTGCAGTAATATACAGGGTGTTAATAAAAAAACTTTACACACTTTAGCAGGTGATAGTAGAGATGAAAACAAGAAAAAAATTCTAATACACTTAGGTCCAATACTCCTTGCTTTTCGAGATATGGAATTTTTAAATTTTTATTTACACCTCTTATGAATGCGATATCGCGTTATCTGCGAAAAACGAACAATCTCAGAATACATGTCAATCAACATTTTTTTACAAAAAAAAACTACAACAAACAACGCATTTAGCGCATTCTAAAGTTATCGCGAAGATGTTCAAACTGTCGTCCTTGCTCTTGTAAACAAAGTTGCAGCCGTCGTCGAAGAGACTCACGCACTTGATGGTAAACACCTAGAGTCCTTAGTTGTTGGCAGGCGTCTACAATTCGCTGCCAAAGTTCATCTTCTGTGTTCACTTCAGTGGCGTAAACAAGATCTTTTAAGTACCCCCAAACAAAAAAATCGCATTCATAAGGTGTAAATAAAAATTTAAAAATTCCATATCTCGAAAACGAAGGAGTATTGGACCTAAGTGTATTCGAATTTTTTTCTTGTTTTCATCTCTACTATCACCTGCTAAAGTGTGTAAAGTTTTTTTATTAACACCCTGTATATCATAATATAGAATATAACATACAGCGTCCACCATAAATTTCAACACGTAGATCATTTTTATTATCCATTTTTCAAAACATTTTATTCCTAATACAAGTTCCTGCATATTCTCAAACTAAAAATTCATTTGATAAAATTTAAGTGTCGTATCGTATACGAGGGAGGTTCAAAAATATAAAAATGGTTCAAGAATAAAGTACCCTTATTTAGCAAATTAGGCAAAAATATTATTTGAAAAAGTTGCTTAGAATTGAAAGTAGACGTCAAATATGAAGTCACAGCCACCTGCTTCAAAAACCAAATTTTACTGATTTCTTCTTTTTTTCTTACCACCCTGTGTATTGCTAAATGAAATACTTTAAAGGTAACTTATCAATAGATACGATAAAGGTGTACTGTCGAACTTGAGTTTCCTTCACTTAGCAACCAGGACATTACAGACTCAAAATTGGTGTTAAAAATCTCATGTTCTGTCAAAAAACAGGTTTCTTCAAAAAAATTCAATAACAAACGATCCAGAAATCAATAATTCAAATTAATTATAATTTTTAATAGAAATGTTAAATACATTTTTTCAGTTAATATTTTTGTGTATTTTGAAAAATAAAGAGTAATTTCATATTTTCGAACCTCCCCTGTGTACGAAAAAGAATATTTAAATTTTTACAAGTGCATATTGAATTTGAGACATTTTCAAGTATAAAATTTTCTAATAAATTGATAATGAAACAATTTTCCACATATGACGAATACTGTATAATATTATAAGCAACAATCAAATGCGATTAATTCTGTCAATCAAATGGTGTTAGGTATTGTAAAATTCAGACAGATAATCATAGGTATTCTAAATGTCACAATCATTCAACTAGAAAACGATGAAATATTACAAACTACTTTGAAAATTGTGAATTTTTGCTATAAATTAGAGAAAACGAAAAAATCGATCCCATATGATAAATATCATTGAAATGAAAAAAAGATCCTCATTTTCATAATGGCACAGCCAACTATGAGTTCCACATACAAAAATACCCCTTTGTTATAACTCAAATTTAAAACTTCTTTTGAAAAACTGACTACGCCACTGGATTCTTATCAAAAAAGAGCTTCAAGAACGTCAAAATTAATTTTCTCTATTTTCATAAATAATAATAACAGCAAAGAATATACATCAGCGCCTAAAACTTAACTGGCCCAGGATCTTCTTTCAACTGATAGCAGTGATAGTGAATGAATAAACAGTGATGCAATACAATATTAAAGCAATAAAAGTAGTGAACGGGTTAGCTATTAAGGTAATCCCGATATGTCAATAGTGTTAAATGTAAACTGGGCTAAGCCATGAATAGCACTAGTTTGCTGAACTGGTTAAATACTAATAAATAAAAAATAAATAAATAAGCGAGATATAGCCACAAAACGAGAAGTCAAAAATCGAACTTTTGTTTATAACTCAAAAACAAAAGACGATAGCTAATTTTGGCTTTCACCATTAAGCTATTCTAATGAAAAGATATGACAGCGGAACCGGACATTTGGGCGCGGCCGTTTGGGCGCGGCCGTTCGGGCGCGGCCGTTTGGGCGCGAAGACACTTGGGCGCAGGGCCACTTGGGCGCGAGACATTTGGGCGCGAGGAAATTAATTAAAGTATATTAGTATTAGCTAGCTTTACTATTAATAGGTCTGAAAATTTATTCTAAATAACGAAAATTACCTAAAGCACGTCCAAGGAGGTGGCGGGCGGCAAAAATGTAGTATAGAAATATTAATTGTCAAAAATGTGAATTTTATTAATACAAGTAGATTCGACGATAACAAGTTACAAATTTTAACCTTCCGGTAAATACTAACAAATTTTTTGAGGAGATTTATTACATTAAAATAATAAGTAACAAAGAATAAATAAATAAAGATTGGGTACAAACAGAGTTATCGATGAACCATCCAATCATTTGGAGATTCGACAGCCTGAAAACTGTTCAGCGAGCGAGAGATGTTGCTTATGAACAGTTACTTGAGGGAAATTAGCCCACTCAAAAAGAAATATCCAGGCTGAGAGAAGAATAAAATAATTGGTTGAAGATTATAATAATCAATATAATTATGTAGACGGCACAAACAATAGGAACATTGTAGACTAAATGCGTAGATGCTTCTTGTTTACATTTTAAAAGTCTGGTGTGATACACGCACACAACTTCCTTTTACAGTGATCTTATAATTAGCCAAAAATTTGATTTAAAATTTTTAAGCATTTGTGAAAAATTTTCAAAAATTACAAATTCTGCAAAAACGGTACAAAATAGAGCGTTAGTTGAAGAGACAAATTTTCTCGAGGATTTTAAGCTGAATTCAAAAATGTAATAATATACCGGGTGTTCTATTTAAAATAGAAGTTAATAAAGAAAAATAGAAAAAAAAACAAAAGAAACCCATTTTAAGAGTATTCAACTGGAAAATCACCTATTTCACATCAATATACATTCAAGATGTAATAAAAATGCGTTTTAAAAAAATTGTTAAAAACGTTTTTGAAAAAATAGAAAAAAAACTGAAAAATCACAAGAGTAAACACCTACTTCCGGTTATGCGATTTTCTTCAAAAGCTTACTGTAACATCTACATAGTACAAAAAACTTATATATGAAGTTTCAACGCCATACCTCTTTTCGTTTTTGATATATTCTGATCACAGGCAGACAGACAGACACAGACAGACCAACGAAAAAAAATATGTTTTTTGAGTTCAGGGGACTCGAAAACGTGAAGATGTGTTGAAAACTCAATTTCGAATTTTTGGGGTGAATCCAATACTTGTAAAAGGAAGTAAACATTGTATACAGGGTGTTTCATTAATAATTGGAAATATTTTAACTGTAGAATCCTGGGCGCAAAACATTAATATTTAACCCAAATCACTTAGATAAAATGTGACTCCTTACTGAGATACATAGTGTTTTATTTAAAAATTTAAAAATGATTTTTTCCCATTACATTAAAACTATTCGACGTATACGTATCATATTTGGCAGGAAGTGTAGACACTGTAAACCATGCTAAATTATGTTAAATAAACGGTTCTGGCTACTACCAGAGACGTACCACAGGGGCAAGTGGGTGGTTGACCCTTCCCAAATTCTACGCCACTGGCGGAATTGCCACTTTAGCACAATTTTTCGATTCTTTAATACTTTCTATGTAAATAACATACTCTTTCTTCGTAACGATAAAGTCATTATTTTTCGAGATATTTAAAGTTAAACATAAAGCTGAACAGTTATTTTGATTTTAGTATGTATTAATTATGTCGGTGTTTTTTGTCATAAGATTGCATTTATTAAGCAAAAGAAAATTTAATCCGTATTAACAAAAAAACATAATGGTATTTAATGAAATTTATTGAAACGAATACATAGATGCATTCAACATAAAAACAAATTGAGGTTCTGAAAAGAACCATTTTTTTATAATCTAAATAAAAGAACAATTTTAATAAATAACATCGTTTTTTTGTTAATACGGATTAAACTTTCATTTGCGTAATAAATGCAATCTTGTGACAAAAAAACACCGACATAATTAATACATATTAATATCAAAATAACTGTTCAGCTTTATGTTTAACTTTAAATATCTCGAAAAATAATAACTTTATCGTTACGAAGGAAGAGTATGTTATTTACATAGAAAGTATTGGAGAATCGA
This sequence comes from Agriotes lineatus, assembly GCA_940337035.1. Classification (NCBI taxonomy): domain Eukaryota; kingdom Metazoa; phylum Arthropoda; class Insecta; order Coleoptera; family Elateridae; genus Agriotes; species Agriotes lineatus. Next base: position 79,884 of record CALNHX010004318.1, read on the forward strand.
AAAATTGTGCTAAAATTGCAATCCCGCCAGTGGCGTAGAATTTGGAAAGGATCAACCAATCACTTGCCCCTGTCGGACGCCTCTGGTGGTAGCCAGAAACGTTTATTTAACATAATTTAACATGGTTAACAGTGTCTACACTCCCTGCCAAATATGATAAGGATACGTCAAATAGTTTTAAAGTAAAGGGGAAAAACCTTTTTTAAATTTTTAAATAAAACACCCTATATCTCAGTAAGGAGCCACATTTTATCTAAGTAATTTAGGTTAAATATTAATATTTTGAGCCCAGGATTCTACAGTTAAAATATTTCCAATTATTAATGAAACACCCTGTATATTTTACTTTAAGAATAATATGTATTATAATGGTAAAAATGGCAAGAATAAATTTTGATTATTAAAATTAATCTTTTTATATTATTATTTATTATTATTCTTATTTCTGCTCTTATCTTCAGTTAGTCGGTTCATAACATAACGAAAATAATTGATTACTTTAAAATTTAACAGTTTATTGTTAAATATTATCATTATAAACAAAACTCGAAGTCGACTAGTTTCGGTCCAAATATAACACATTAGAAACATATTAAACATTTAAAGCATCAATCGATTAAATATAGCATAGTATTATTCATTTACCAGTACAACAAATGTATTTCCATTTAAAATTATTTTCAACTCTTATATATAATCTATTTCCATCTTTATTTCAATTCAGAATTATTATTGCATATCTAACATACTGCATTTTTTATGTATTCAGAATTATTTCAAAGTTATCTAATATACTACCTTCTTTATTTCTATTCGGATTTATTTCAAAATGTATCTAATATAGGTACTACCACTTTATTTAAAATTAATCTCATAACCGTTTCAATAAATAATTACTACTATTCTTTTATTATTGTTTGAGATTAATTGCAGTAACTTTTCAGGATAAATAATGATTTAATAAATGTTTGTTTATTTATGTCAAACTTAAATAATTATTCAGACTTAATGTGTTCCTAAATCCTAACGTTGACCCTATCTCGCGCCCAAGTGTCTCGCGCCCAAGTGTCTTGCGCCCAAGTGTCTCCGCGCCCAAACGGCCGCGCCCAGACGGCCGCGCCCAAACGGCCGCGCCCAAATGTCCTAGACCGCAAAGATGAGGCTCCATTTTTCCATATCTCTTATAGTTCTCGAGATTCCCTATGAAAATATTGAAATTTGCCCACTCTGTCAGTGGCGCAGAAACTACTGTAATCATGGGGGGGCAAAACCTTTTTTTGAATGGTTTAACGTGACTAAGCTTTATGTTCGACTGTTTCAAAAACACTTTATTATTAGCGTCCATAAAATGCCACTTTAGTCCACCTGTCCGCCTGTCAATATTCAATAGTTATTATGAAAATAAATGTCATTTTATTAAAATCAGGAAAGAAGATTCTATTAGGTTACTGAAAACTTTACAAAGAATAGAAAGAAATTCATCTTTAATACCTTACGTTAATAGATCGTTATTCTTGATTTTAATAACGCAATTAACCTAGAAGAAGCGCACTTCGAAATTATCAAATGTTTGAATAGCAACTTGAATTTTCTGTGTGTAATATAAATGATATTGTAGATAAAATAATATCTTCTGCAGTGCAGTCGAACGTAAAGCTTTGCATGCAGCTCGTACATAATCAAACCTTATTTGACTCGTCCTCTTTACTGCTACGCTACGCTCGCTCTGCATAAAATACTCCAAGAAAGTCCTACATTTATATACCATGAGATAAAAAAAAAGATTCTGAGCAGGCCTTGGTATGTGTTATACGTTTGGCAGTAATGAAGTGTATTGTCAGTCCATGTCAAATTCGAGATTAAAAGGTTAGGTTTTGTTTGTTGTTTGACACAGACTAAGGTAAAACTTAACCTGCAAATCTCGAATTTGACATACACTGACAATACACTTCAGTACTGCCAAACGTATAACACATATCAAGGCCTACTCAGAATCATTTTTTTATCTCATGGTACTTGATACATAAACAACTATAATAGTCTATCTCTCTGTGTGCCTGTTGGCGGTTAAGCTCAACAACTATTTGTTGGAGGAAGGCGATATTTTGCATGCAGATTATATAGCTACCTGGCATAAAACCGAAAACATCTCACAGTAGTATATACAAGGTGAGCACCTTAAAAAATTAAATTTTCTTTATTTTTGCTTTAATTGAGAAGTAGATAAATGCAATAATTTGTACATAGCTCAGGCTTTATCATTGTCAAAAATGAGACCTAGTAGATACAGGGTAAACATCACAAGTGGGACAGAATAATATGGTGTCTTTCTAACGCAGCAGAAACTCGGCTCGAAATATTCGCCTAGGGGCGAAAATTGATGTAATTCACATTTTTTGCAAATGGAAGTAATTCGTGCGAAGGAAGTTCAGTGTAGACCTCTTTACAGATTTTTTCATATGGCAATGCAATCTAGGGAAACCATTGAGAACAAACATTCTCACTGAATTGCATTGTGTTACATAAACGTGTGGTTATTATATTTGCAATGAGGATAGGTTTTATGTTGACTGATTGACACTGTAGTTATTTTAAACTGTAGTTCTGGCTATTATAAACTAAAATTGTTCGTATTGCAATACCTACCAACTAGTTAAAATCAAATTATAAAATCACATTTCAAGTTTATAATAGCCAAAGCTATAATTTAAAATAATGAAATGTCAACCTGTCGACATGAAGCCTAACCTCACCACAAAAATCATAAGAAATGTATGCTTGTTGTCAATGATATCCCTAGAATTTCGGCATTTGCTACTATATGAAACAAAAATGGACTATATCGAATTCTCCGCTGCCGACCTAAATATAAAAACTTGTTTAACAAATTCTTCGTGTTTTATTTCTGCACCACCTATAATAGAACGAGTTTTAGCATGTTGTACCTATAGATTAAAGTGAAAACCCTATGTACACATTTTTAAAAACCGTATGAAATATATCAGGGGGGCAAATTACACTATTTGCCCCCCCAATATATTCTATGAGGGGGCAATCGCCCCCTTTGCCCCCCCTGCTCCTGCGCCCCTGCACTCTGTACAGTGAGAGCACCTTAAAAATATTAAATGTCTATTTTTGCTCCAACGCAGGAATTGATAAAACTAATAATTTCCACATAGCTTAGGTTTTCATCCTTGATGAAAATAAGACCCAACATAGTTATACAAGGTGAACATCGTAAAAGGGAAAAAAAGTCGATTGTTGAGGATCGCAGCCATCGCAACGGAAAGGTGCAGCGATCGTTGCATATTGCAACCATTTCAAGGTAAAGAATTGCGCAACGATGGCCGTGCAGTGCAGCTAGTGCGGATGGAAAAATGTTGGAATCGGTCCGTACCACAGTATCGCAGATAAAAATGTGAGGCGATCGATGCACGCCATACTTGCAAGGGAAGATCTGTGCAAAGCCTTTAATTTTTTTGTAATTTTTGCTAGTAGGTGTGCTTAAAAGCTGATTAGCAACATTCAAAAAAAGCTCATACCTTTTTAATGGTTTCGACAATACCTCTGAAACTTTTTTACAGTCTTATGCCAAAAATTTTTCGTCTCTTGTGTTATTTTGCTTCTGCCATAAGTTAGGCAGAAAAATAACTTTGATATGTAACACATCTTGCACTATAATCATAATGTAACTAATATAAAGTTTGTTGGTGTTCAAAAAAAGTTAATAAAGCCAAAAATATCTTAATAAATAATTTTATGCAACCGAATAAACAAAGGAACGTTCAATTCAATATCTACCAAATGAGCAAACACAATTTTTTTATTACTTTGACATTGCATTCTCCTGCATTGCAGTCAGCTTTGATACAAGTTTTTACATTGCCTTATCATCTGAGCTCAAGTGTTTCCTTACCTAAGAATTTATGCGAAATACCTACTTCAGGTAAACCTGAATCGTTAATACTAGAGATCTGAGTTTTTATTTGTAGGTTTATTTTTATTAACTTATTATTGCAAGATTTAAAAAACAATAAAAAGGTTGTAAGAGGATGTCCGGTAGAATGACAGATATAAATAAAGTCTTCCGAAAAATTTCAACATTGAGGTAGTAAATTGACATATTTGTGTTTTGAAAAAAAAATCCAACTCGAAGCGCACAACTTATGTATAATTACGTAACCTGTCAAAAAACTGATTTTAAGAATTAGAAATTCTTTACTTAAACCTAATTTAAGGATTTCAACTTCAAATCGCATTAATTTTCAAATAAGAATGTGATTTGTTGGTTCCACGTCCCCTTATCGATTTCAAGTCGATAAAAATTTTTGTTTCATGCAATAAATCACATTAAACTGACATGTTAGTCAACATTTACTGAAATATCCTACAGAAGTATACACATTTATGTTGGTAGTAAATTCTAATTTATTTCAAAAGATATAGTTAGTGTGTTCATTACTAATATGTTAATTTGGTTACAGTTAGTCTCTAAAAAATATTTTTTATTATATTGCATTATTTCAGATATTATTGAATTGTATTGCAGTAACATAATCTCGATATAAAAAAATGCGATAAAAATAATTATCTAAGCAGCTAAAGTTCATACAGCCATTTATTCAATTCTATTTACTTACTGAACATTTAAATTCTCATGACTGTCATTTACGTATCGATTGTAAATTTATGGCATTGGAGCATTTGGTAGATATTTTATTAAACTGCATATGATGTATCCCACGTAATCATTTAACACCTCTATATCTTCTATATTAATAAACATGATTTGCAATTTTTCTGGCCTGTACAAACCTGCAAGCTGTTTCTTCTTTGGATCAGTCCCATGTCTGCAAATTTTTCGAAACTAACCCTAGCAATTAGGGTAGGTCAGATTTGATTTCAAATCTTCATAGTATTTCCGAAAACCGCGAGCGTTTTGATTGAAAAAATAAAATAAAAAGTGTTAGAAACTAAAATTAGCAGAATATGATCAAAACAAAATTTTTATAATTTTTTAGAATAAAAACAAGAATTTTCTTCAATTTTGATATTTTACAAGATGTTTTCTAGATTCTCTAATGATTTTGTATTTTTACTACGCTGATATTTCTAATAGAAAATTAAATTGTCATCATTTAATATCCAATGTAAAAATCAACATTACCACGTAAGGAAAATATGAAAATTTCATTTCAAATGTTTTCTTGCAGCCTGAAAAATGTTCAAGTATGTAACTATGTTATGAAATATAAAAAAAATGAAGATTTTATTACCATTTATAATGGAACTTCTATTTAACGAAGTCGTTAAATCCAAGAAAAAAAATAGGTTAAATGGAAATCCGAGAAACAAACATTCATATAATTTGGTATAATAATGTATCTGGTTGTTTTAAAAACAGCATTTTATCTATAGGAGCAATTTATTCCCCATTTTTAAATAACTAGTTCTTAAAATGATGTAATTTGCTTTCGAAAAATTCTAAATGGAATTTTATTTCGTAAAATCGAGCAAAACTTATATGGTAAATTAGTTAAACGGCAAAGTCGTTGTAAAATTACTTTCTTATTACAGTATAAGTGGTAATGATTTTATTTTTCAACAACTTTTAATAAAAAAATCAGTTTAGTGAAAACCGAAACCAAATAAAACCTAGTAAGTTTTTTATAAAACATAAAAATGAATGAAAATTTTGTTTTTATCCCAAAAAGTTTACACGCAAATTGACTTAATATTAGAATAACACAAAGTTTTAGCAGTCTGTCTTTGTTCTAATTGCCAACATTTTATATGCAATGTAAATCTAGTTTAAGATAGGTTAGTGCTTATATTCAATAAACAGGTTTACTTTCTAATAAAACAAAACAAATACTTGTTTATGATCTATTGATTGCCATGAACTATGTCTCCTACTTATGTACATAAATTTAGAGTATTACAAATTTTTGAAAATGATTTTTTCTTCTAGAAATATAAATCCGGGTACCTTTGGTTTTCCTTCAACAGTCTCTAGTTGTGAAACAGCCTCCTACGACAGGATGGAACGCCCTAAAATATGAGAACAATTATGTAAATGTTAAAAAAGAAATATGATTAACGTTTACAAGAATACCAAGCCTATACATACAGTTTAACAGTTTCTGATATACCTACCGTGTATTCCAAAAACTGCAACATATAGGTTTTTTTATCACTGAGTTCGCAAATAATTCTGTTCTTTATAACAGTATGTTCATCGTTTACAACCAGTTCTAAGAATATAATATTTTTCATTTATGTTACGATTGTGCAGGAAATTTAATTCATTATAATTGCAACAAGGTGAATTACCTTTAATTCTAAACATTTTTTAAAACTTATGAGAAAAATATTCAATTTAAAAACTAAGTTCAGATAGTTTTGAAAAAAATATAAATTTTTACTACTACTATTCTTAAATACAATCACATATTTGCAGAGAGCTTAGAAAACATTTTAGTATTTAAGGCACATTACTTGTTGCATTTGAGATTTTACGATGCTCGTATTGAAAGAAAAATTGATAGGCTTGGAATTAAACAATAATCGTATCTAATAATATCAGCGCATCAAGTATTTTAAATGTTTAGTGATTAATATTCTTTATTGAAACTTTACATCCGAACTTAGCTTTTAAATACAACAATAATTTTCTCATAACTTTTTTAAAATAAAGGCAGTTTACTCCGGACTCAATTTTAAATTTATTCTATTTCCCGCGAATCCGTAGAATAGTTGAACAATATGATATTACTAAAACTGCTTTAAATTATGTAGAAACTTTTATAAAGTGTAAATTGCTTTTAGAAATCAATAATAAAAAAGCGTACGGTATGTTGCATACTTTTTGGAAGGCACTGCATACAGGGCAAGTAAAATAGTACCAAGTTGCTCAATTATTCTGAGAAAATAACAAAAAGAAATAAATGTGTTCCAACAATGGTTGAATGATACTTCGAAATTTAAGTATGTAGATTCTATTTTGTGAAGGTATTCACCACAAAGGTTCAAAATAACATTCCTTATCGCAGCTGTGGTTGAGTTTAATGAAACTATAGGCCATACCACACTCAACCTGTTTAGGAATTTGAGCAACAGAATTTGACTTACACGCTGTGGTGGAGAATCGTCTTGTTTGGAAGTGGAAGGCAGTGATTGCTCAACTTCTGCAAATTCACGATTCCATTGATCAACGTTTGTGTTACTCTCTGTTTGCTGAAACAAAATAACAATCAAGAATGTAGCCTATACAATAAATTATGTTAATACCAACATGTAAATTCCTGATGTGTATACATGCTATTCATTTGATTGTCTTTTAGCAGTACATTTTCCTTATACGAGGTACACTGCTAAAGTTCGCGGAATCAGGTACTCCTTGCATTGCTAGCATTCTGCAATTGTCATATTGGTAAAATTTGAAGTTTTCAATCTATAATTCAGTTGACAGTTCGATTTCAAACCGAGCAGTTTCGTTTCAACAGAATTTAACAGAGTAATAATTGTGTGAAAAATGGAAATTTCGAATCGTGATTTTCGAGTGATGATCTTTTATGATTTTCGATATGGTTTAACACCGCAGCAATGTGTGGAAAAACTTAGTTCATTTTTGTGGATGAAAACTACGGTTTACAAATGGTTCGCAGAATTCAAGCGTGGAGGACCAATGTTTGATGACGATCTTCGCGAAGGTCGTCCATGCACCTCTGTTGTCGCGAAAAATATCGATGCTCTGAGTGAAATGATTTTATCAGATCGGCATGTGACATAAATAGAGACATCCTTAGGCATTGCGGCGAAACAAATACATACGATTTTGCACGATCATTTGCATGTCCGAAAGCTTTGTAGTCGTTGGATCCCTCACAATTTGAAAGAAGAAAGAAAACAAGCACGTGTCAAGTGGTGCAAGAAAATGCTAAAAAAATTCGAAGGTGGTCGTTCAAATTCTGTATATAACATCGTATCAGGTGACGAATCTTGGATATATTCATATGAGCCTGAAACTAAACAGGAATCGACTGTATGGGTGTTTCAAAATAAACCTAAACCAACAAAAGTGGTGCGTTCAAGAAGCGTTTCGAAGAGAATGATTACTTATTTCTTCGGAAAAACGAGTCATGTTACAACTGTTGCATTAGAGGATTGCAGGACAGTTAATGCTGACTGGTATACTTCAACTCACACAGCACGACGAACTGTCGAGTTTTTGACCAGTAACAACATCCAATTAATGACTCATTGCCCATATTCACCTGATTTAGCGCCCAATGACTTCTTCTTATTCGGATACATCAAAAATGTGCAGCGAGCATTTTTCATCACCTGAAGGGTCCGTTGAAGCATTTAAATCACTTGTTTTGGAGGTATCTCGCTCAGAGTGGAAAAAGTGTTTTGCAGATTGGTTTCATCGGATGCAAAAGTGTATAGATTTTAAAGGGATATATTTTGAGAAGCAATAAAGCGATTTACATAAAGTAATTTGTGTTTTTTTTTACATTTTCCGCAAACTTTAGCAGTGCCCCTCGTACAGGTCACATTTTTATGGCGCAAAATATGAAAGCATAGGTACAAAAAGTTCCAAACATATCTAATGACCGTTTAGAAGGATACTACACATGCATATACAATTTTTCAGCTTCCCATATGTACTGACAAAATAATAGAAAAAAAACATGTTTCAGCTAGTGATGCAACCGAAAAAAAAACGTTCGTTTTTTTAAAAAAAAAACCTGTTTTTTTTGTAAAAAAAACCAAGCGGTCTGGTTTTTTATTTAAATGCGTTTTTTTCAAAATTAAAGTGTAGTGAATAACAACAAGTAATTTGTTTGGAAAAACAAAAAACAGATATTTTTAAATAAAAATAATACATTTCGTAGGTAAAGTGAATTATAGAATTTATAATAACAAAAAAAGGCAAATATTTCTAAAGAAAAATAGAAAAATAGCCAAAGTGGATATACAGGGTGTTACGAAAGTCGACGGAAAAATTTCTGGGGGTGTATCCTTGGCCCAAAATATGATAATTTAACTCAACGTACCTATATACAAAGTTGCTTAGGTTAGCCGCTAGAGGGATTTAAAGATGATTAGCTTTTTTTAATTTTTTCAAATAAGTCGAAAAATCTTTGATGGATTTTATTCATTTTTTGGCCATGCGTTTTTACCAGTAAACTTAAGCTTTTTGTCGAATAAACGCTAATTTCGAAAATTACAGAATGTTTAAAAATTTTGTCACAATTATCCATCCATATTTTTTAACCCCCTGTATAATCACTACCAATGTTTTTTGTGGATAGCTACTTTAATTTAGAAGCTATTTCCTCTCTTAAAAAATGTTAGTTGGGTAAACGGTTTAGCCACAAAAAATTATTTTATAAATCCCTACAAGCCTGAATCAGTAATTTTAACTTAACACTAGGCTTGTAGGGATTTAGAAAATATTTATTTGTGGCTAAACCATTTACCCAACTAAAATTTTTTAAGAGAGTGAATAGCTTCTAAATTAAAGTAACTGTCCATAAAAAAAATTGGTAGTGATTATACAGGGGGTTAAAACATTTAAAAAAGCTAGTCGCTTTAAATAATTGGGGGCCTGCGTTCGAAGGAATAATGGGTAGAGTGCTTGCCATATCTCAGCGACCCTGCGCAGTGATCGAAATTCTGTAAATACGTCATAAGCAAGGCTACAGACCAACCTGAAAATATCATTGCGATTTTGCTGCGTTTGATATCGTTTGCTATTTTCGTACTTATAAGTTAGTTGTAGCGTTCTTTATCTACTTATATTTCCGTTTATTATAAAAAACAGTTTTATCAAAGAAACACGAAATATTGACACAACCTATTTTAAATTTCGCGCCTGCAAGCTAGCCTGATGTTTTTAGGTTGTACTGAAAACACCATTTGGGCGTCTCGCTCTACAGTCTTCTCCTTTACTCCACTGCGCATTTGTGGTCGCTGAAATATGGCAAGACCTGCCAAGCTCTGACCTTCCGCCTTGCAGGCCAAGCTCCTTCATGGGGTGTTAGTGACTCACCATTATTATTATTAATAATTTTTAAAGCCCTCTAGCGGCAAAACTAAGCAACTTTGTATATATGTAAGTTGAGTTAAATCATCATATTTTGGGCCAAGGATTCACTCCTAGAAATTTTTCCGTCGACTTCCGTAACACCCTGTAGAAATTATAATAATGCAGAAATTACTCGCTAACAGACATGGCTGACTCCTCAACTGACTCGGAGTCAGTACCTATCCACGCAGTTTACGTCGCCCATGTTACTGTCTGATGACTCTGATGAATCGCTAACGTAACTTGATTCGTCGATCAGGTCGACAGTTTCAGAGCAGGCTCCAGCTTAAAGCAACTTCCAATAGGGGTGGGTACCTACCAAAACGTGCCGCCAATTACAAAAATGAATAAAAAACAAAAAAAAACAAAAAAAACCGTTTTTTGCTGTTTTTTTTCTAGGTTTTTTATTCAATTTAAAAAAAAACACGTTTTTTTACATCACTAGTTTCAGCAATAGTTACCTAATCTAATTTCATAAGCTTTAAATGTTGTCATGGTCTAGACTCAGATTAATAAAGCTATGTATACCATTACTACAGTAAATTTGAAAATCTTCTAATAGTACTAGCAACAAAATTGTACCTACATGACATGGTGGAGGTTCGTCTCTTTTGCAGGAGAAAGGCGGCAGTTTGTCCAAATGGAATTTCTTGAATTCTTCTGCTATAAACCGCTGTATACTACTGTTAGCTTCTGCTTTCTGAAACAAAAATATTTAAAACTATAATAAACATTACAGAAGTAGCAATATCAATTAATTGTATAAGCAGTACGGTATTCCTATAAAAAGTTTTGGGTATATACTCAAATACTTTATTGGGTATACGGTTGTATACATTAGACAATTAGTTTATTATATAAAATAAAGCGAGTACCCAGAATATACAGAATGGTTTTTTAAAATAGTTTCAAATTATTTACAATTACATTTCTAAAGCTACTTGCAGGCATCGAACCGGAAGCAACACTCAGCAGTTTTTCAAATGTCAAAAATGTATGTGCATGTCACACCGAATTCTCTTTCTACGTCTTCATGAAAGTAGCAAACATGGTTGACATTAGAGATGTGAGTGTGAAAAGTTTCAGAAACTTTTCAACTTTTATTGAAATGTATATTACTAATGACATCTATGTGCACGTTCATTTAGTGAGCAAAATATTTAGCAAAGTAAACGATTTACTACGTGTTTTAATAGGTTATGCTAGGTGAAAGTTTTTTGGTGGATATTTTACTGCAGTGAATGTAAATAATGTAGATCAAATCAAGAAAAACAAACATTTTTAGTGTATTTAATAAAGAGATGTAAAATAATATTGTGAACTATTTGATAAACAGAAAAGTAATAATTGGTGTGTTTAAGTGTGTTACATTATTTCATAGTTTTAAAATACTTTACATCACCTCTGCCGGAAAGGTACTGATTATAGAAAATTAGAACTATCACATTCCATGCCGTTAACCACAATTTCGTTAATTGATTATTCTGATAATCCACTAGAATCGCCACCACACAGTTTCTGTTCAGCAAATTTATTGTCACACCAATTGCCACCAGCGGGACCGGCCCCATTATGCTCATTTACACCTACACAAACTGGATCAAGGCCATTAAGTCTTAGTGCAAGTCGCAGTGCTAGTAGGTCTTCTGTAACGCTAACCAGTAACACTGAGTAATTTTGTCAATGTAGTGACAAAAAAGAAACAACATGACCTGGAAGCTTCTTTTGCTAGATTTATATTCGGTAACCAGCAGGTATTAAGTATTACTGAAAATGGACAAGCTGTTGACTTAAAAATAAAATACCTCCAGGATTTGAGCTCCCTAGTCGATACTTGCTGTCGAATCGATTGCTGTATACATAATTTGAGTCAATCAAAAAATTTGTAATTAAAAAGTTGTATTCTTCGTATGCATTAGGTATCATATGCGACGGTTGGACAAACATTAAGTGAGATAGTACAATCAATTTCATTATTACGACACCCGAACCATTTTTTGAAATCCATTGAATGCGGTGATGAAAAACACACATCAGAATACAGGGTGTTATGGAAATGTGCAAATATTTTAACCCATAATAGAACTTGCTAAACTGAACAACTTCTCTATTTATCATTTTTTCGATAACGTCCTCAAAACTGAGTTAAAATTCAAAACAATTTTACTCTAAAAATGCATACCCGCCTATGGAATAATATTGTAATTTAATGGTACAAAACACAAAAAACATTTCTTTGATATGCAAACCAACAAAAACCGCATAGGTACTGATAAAGCTTTTAGTTCACATCTGGTCACCAACGTACTTGATCAGTTGAGGTAGCTAAGCTATTGACCGCAAGTTTTTTCTGCAAGAGCTTTGCAGTTTTAATATACCTTGTGTCGTTCACCTTTAACTTAGATTTGCTGACCAAGCGGCTCGTCAAATTTAGGGGAGATAAATTATTGAAAAAATATGCGATTAAATTAAAAACGATAGATAGAAAAGTTGTTCATTTTGGTGAGCTCTATCACTGGTTAAAATATTTGCACAAATTTCCATAACACCCTGTATATCAGCAATATTGTGATTGATGTGATGAAGTTGGGGAAATGAAAGTTACTGCAATAGTAACGGATAATGCAAATAACATAAAAGCAGCCTGGAAAATAATTGAAAATAAATACCCTCATATTACTTGTTATGAATGTGTTGCCCATGAATTAAATTTGCTTGTTCAGGATATTGTTAAGTTAAATTCCTTAAAAATATTGTTCATACAAAAGATATTATTATTGAAATAAAGCATCAAAAATAAATATTACGTTGAAGTTACCTGTGGTGACTAAATGGGGCTCAAATATTACTTCTTTAGAAAGCTTGATAAAAAATAAATCAAATTTAAACGAGTTATGCACTGATGAAAGAAACACAACAAAACTGAAATATTAAGTGACATTCTGGGACAAGATAGAACATTTTTACAAATTATTAAAACCACTAGGAGTGCACATAATAACAATAAAAACTAATACACCTCTAGTCAGTAACGTGGTTGAAATTTTTAAAGATCTTCAGCATTTATTTACAACTGTTGATTTAGTTAGCTCCAGTATTAAAAAGTGAGCAAAAAATCAAAGAATTTTTGGCGAAGAGACGTTAATTTTGTTTACGATCTACACATGTAGCTGCCAACTTACTCCATCCTAAGACTTTTGAAAACCTGGAGAAGACATACAAGCTATTGAATGTATGGTCACTATTGCTTCCCATTCCCCTGATATTGACGAAGATTTGTTTATGGCAGAATTGGAACAATACGGGTCGAAAGAAGTCATGTTCCAGAAACAATTTTTGTGAGATTGTATGAGCAAAATTTCAGCCTTAGGTTGGTGGAAATCGCTTTGTTTAACATCGACCCCTAATCTTCATAATATGGCCATGAAAATATTAGGCACACCTGCTACATCAGCTGTTAATAAGTTAACTAATGATAGAGCTGCCAAATTGTTGTATGTTTCAAAAAACATGAAATTGTTAAGTTCTGTCCCTAATCAAAGTATTCTTCCTAAAATGGACAAAAATATGAAACCAAACTTTCAACGGTGGGTATTAGTAAAGACATCTGAGAATGAAAAATGGACAGAAGACACTTGAAATTTGGAAGGAGATATAGAAACCGATACAGATAGTAGTTTGGAAGAGGATAATATTGATATACCTTATGCAGATAACTCAGATGATAATACTAATGTTACTAATAATAGTTATACCAATGATAAAGCAATGTTTGGCTTTACTTATATATATTATAAGTTGCTGTTAATACTAATATTCTATTTGTAAAGCTTATAATTTCATTTTATTATAATTATAAACTGTTCAATTTTGGTTTGAAAAGTTTCACATTTTTATGAGAAATTTGATGAAACTTTTCATGTAGGCAACCCTTCGTGAAAACTTACATGACTAGTTGAGGTTTGACATTTCAAGTCTGTCATATAATGTGGATTTTTTGTTTGCGTACATTTTGTTTAAAAACAATGGAAAAAGAAAAAGTTTATAAGGCTGAAAATAGATGTTGTGTTCAACTGTCGCAACCACAGTAAAACTAATAAAACACAGAGTTTTTTGGTTTTCTAAGGATCTTGATAGTTAATATATCAATAATAAATCTTTAAAGTGATAGTTAAATGTTCAATGAAACATAATTTACTTTGTAGATGTAAAAAATGGGCAACTCTGAGTAAACGAGAAGGTCTGATTACTAAAAATGCAACCTACGAGTACTTATAATACAACAATTGTTACATTTAGTTAATTTTCAAGACTGTAGGTTTTTGAGCCCATTAGAATAGGCTGCTGCCATGTGCAGAACCAACATCAATTATTACAGATGCACCCCCAGCAAAAAAAGCAGCACCAGGATTAGTTAGCAGCACTGAATAAAATAAATTAAAAGTAAGAGGTGGTATGTGAAATATTAAATAATTCTTGAATCATTGTTAGGTAAATATCTTTTCAGATACTGAAGATCAATTGATTTAAGAATTTTCAGTTAACAATACTGTTCCCCAAGTGGCAAGTACATCTGCAATGACTTACTTCTGAGTTACAACCAAGTCCTGAGATTATCAACAGGTACCAGTATTTGCATTGTCTATTCTATACATACAGAAACTAGGTAGCGTAGTTAGGAAACTGTTAGGCTTGCATTAAGCAAGTCCTCTATTCAAATCCTGCGAGGACCGAAATTTTTTCGCAGCCTTGACGATTAGAGTCAGCCTAGGTGAGACCATTCATAGTTGGACATCAAATTAATTGTGTTCTACTCAAAACCACAGAACTAAGAAATAGAGTAACAATGTCAACACAACATCAAGCCACACCTCCCGCAATGGTTGCTACGGAAGTACAAAAGGCACGCTCCAACTTTGTGTCCGAACCCAGGGCAAGTTGAGCATTCACCAGGCGCAAGCGTATAGAGCACCAGCCTCTACACCGCAAGTTAAAATGAGGTTACGGACAATACATACATACATTCTATACATACGAGAGAGTTTGAATTTCACCTGCGTTTTATATTTTTCTGAACGAAAATTGTGTGTGTGGTTACTTAATTAGAAAATCTTTAGGTATTAACAGTAGTGGTGTATACTAAGGCTACTGTTATTTTGCAAGAAAATAACTTTTTTATTTATTTAAAAGCTTAGACTTGTAAAAATAGTGATATATTTGGCAATCTAACTATGCCTCCAGAAACTTTTGGAAATTTTATTAGCGAAATGAAAACTGTATTTCTGTAAAATATGAAAAACCTGTTACTGCAGAAAAACATTACAAACAATTTATTAGAAACCTGGAGCGATATACACGAAAAAATTCGCTGCACATTCACCAAGTAGTAGTAATAACAAGAGAACAGGTGGACCGAATGCATCATGTAAGAAAACCTACCACCAGAAGCACGAGAACAGTTATAATTAAGTTTGTTTCCTATACTCAGTGTAATCTAGTTTGGAAAAAAGATGCTAAAAGGAATCGGAGTCACTATAAAAGAAGACCTCATGGCAAACCGCACTCAACTCCTGAAATTAGCAGAGCAGAAATATAGATTCAAGAACCAAAGACCAAAGATATATGGAAGTGGAAACAACTAAATTAAGCCGACTAGTTATTCTCAAGATTTAAATGAGAATTGTGCATCGAGATGTGGAAGTGCAGTAATTAGTAGTTTCTTTTTTGTTGTTCACGTGTGGTTGTATGGGAAAAGTAACAATGAATTTCGTTTCTTTTCGACTTACCTGTTTTTGCCTTAGTTTTCTCGCCTTAAAAAAGTTATGATTTTTAAAATAGATGAATTTACAAGAGATTTTGTTGATATGGAGACTAGAACAGAGGAAGTAAATGGTGAAAATGACTATCTTAACTTTATACAATCTACGAGCTCTAGCAAACAGTTTCTTATTTTTCACAATAATATTCGAGGTATAAATAAAAATATGGATGAAATGTCGGTGTAGTTGAATAAACTAGATTTTGCATTTGATTGTAGAATTCTTACTGAAAATTGGAGAAATGTTGATCAGTTTTTTGTTAATATGCAAAGTTACAAAAAATTTATAATGAAGGTGATGTAAATCAAAATGATGGGTTAATTATGTATATCCAAGATGTCTATAACAGTAACATTGACATTTTGAATATAAGTGAAATAAATGTAATAAAAGCTATCGCTATTCCGAGAAACACGGTTGTGATGAGCGCTATCTATAGACCTCACACAATATGTGTCCATGAATTTAACAACAGCCTACAATCATATTTATCTAATGTAAATCAAAAAACCTCAAAGTACCACTTTATCGTAGGGGACATAAATAAAGATATTAAATTTAATTCTGTAATTTGTCAAAATCATCTGAACATTATGGCAGAAGGATTTAAACTAATGATGAGAAGATTTGATAATTTTGCAGACTCGTTCATTCCAATTCTGCAAGTGGAACAAATCCGTCGAATTTGTTCCTCGAAACAATATCGAAATTGAACGTGCATTTGGGACAACCTCAGATCCCGGTATTCCCAGTTACTTGGAACAAACAATGTGCTGCTCTTCTTGCATTCTCAGTTTCTCGGTATAGATTGGATATTTCCTCTTTAAATTCCTGGTTACATTTGGTGTTGCACCACCTTTGTACAAAACTGTACCACTACAGAATGTATATTTTTCAATTTTTTCAATATTTCCATCTATACTATTTACATTAAACAGGTTCCAAATTTCACTATGTTTTTTGTTCACTTTTACAATCGCAAGTGGGTAATAATGATGCACTTGACGAAAAGACAAATAGAACAGAATACAGATGAAGAAAGTTACAGCCCCTATTTAAAGGGCCAAATTATAAAACTAAAAATCCCTTGTGTTACAAATTGCAAAGAATAAAAACATGATAAGTAGGCAATTGATATGATATTGGACATTTGATATTAAGTAGTATCTTTGTTTTGGTCACTGGCCACGCACTCGGTAAAATTCAGTATGTTTTTATGTTTCAAACTTCAAATGACCCGGATTTTTGGACCTCTGTATACAGAGTTCAAGCATATCGACACATCACTAATTTAAACCCTTCATTAATTCATATACAAGAATTTATAAAAAAACAAAAAACAAGTGTTAACTATTTTTTTTTCAAGTGATCAGTAAGACGTTTCTAACTCGTATGTGATGAAAACCAGATTATTGACCAATATTCTGTCATAGCCCATTTGAATCTGACAGTTCCTACCATACTTCAGCGGCAAGTTTTACTTTTATAAAACTGAATCAAAATAAATTAGTAGATAACTTAAAAATAGAAACGTGGAATGAACTATACAGGTCATACGACATTGATCTTGCTGCAAATTACAACGACATTATGTTATATCAGGGATATGCACCATTAATTTTTTGTGCCGTAAGGGTATGCGAACAAAAAAGTTTAGAGACCACTGCTCTAATAGTTCCTTATATTCCTTTTAATAGTTCTTAAACCAATATGGACTTATGGGATCTCCCTGTGGGGTACTGCAGCTACTTCCAATTTAGCAATGCTTGACCAGTTCCAAAATAAAGTACTAAGAATGATCGTTGATTAGCCATGGTACGTCCCTAATAATGTGATTTCAAGTGATCTACAAATTCCCACAGTGAAAAGTGAAATTAAAAATTTCAGTGCGAGATAGAAAGACAGACTGACCGTTCACCCCAACGATTCTGTGCAGCACCTCATGGAAGATAATAATGAACTCAAAAGACTTAAAAATTTTAAGCCATCTGATTTACCTATAAGATTTTAACTGTAACTGTAAATTACTTTTGATAAATAGTATATTCTTTTCATAACCCATACATTACATATTAAAATATTGTAAGGGGAGATTTCGCTGGAATTCTGCCCCACATGTCACCTTCTGTTCATAAGTGCTTACACCAAAGCCTATAAAATACTTATTGCCAAATAATCTATGGCAGATTGTATAATTAATGGAGAAATAAAAAAATATATATCTAATGTTGAAAAAATCTCATTCCTTATGTTTCATAATAGACAAAAACCTAACATCCTTTGATTTAGAAATTAATTATGCCTTTATAACTACTGCAAAACCTGTTAAATTCCTGGGATTACAAATATTGATAAATATCTTGATTGGAGACAGCATTGATTGTGATCAATTAACTTCGAAATTAAATTCTATTTCATATTTATTTACAAACAAAATGATATACTTTGGACATGTGGAATACAAACTTTGGCATGCAAAATGTCTTTGGTGTTGCTCACCTTCAGCACTTAATGTTTTTCGAGCACAAAAAGAATTATTAGATGTATTAAAGGTGTCTTACCACGACACTTGTAAGAATTTTTTTAAATAATTAAATATTATGATGGTGTCTTCTCTTTTCATCTATGAAATGCCTGTGTATACATTTTTGAGTAAACAGAACTTTGTAATTCAAGAAGAGGTGCACTTTCTACTACACACAACTTTCCCAATCGTTTAGGATTGCAACTTTATAATAGTTGGCCTAATAATATAAAAGAATCAACAATGTTAAGTACCTGCATTTGAAAAGGATCTTACAGCTCTCGATAGAAAAACATCAATAGACTGTAAACGAATGGTTTTGATTATAAACATTTTTAATTAAAGGTTTCTTGTATGTGTTGTTATGATTACTGCTGACTATTTCCGTACATACACAGTTGTATTTGTTATCTTGCAAAATAAATGTGTTTATTGCAAAAAACCTTTCTGAGAGGTTGTAAATAACAAACGTGATCATCACTGATGTAACTGTAGCATGGAATGCAAAGTAGCCTAGCTAATCAGACAACCCATAAAAACTAAATTAATTGCTTACGCATTTCGAATTTGCCTAAAATTTCCTTTGATTCACACTCAGTTTAATTTTTTTTCAATTGAAAGTAGCATAAGCTATATGTACAATACCTGGGATTTTTTCAGCTATACCAATGTAAAATTTTCATTTGAGTATACGTCGTATATCCCATAATACAGCACTGAGTATATGTTATGTAGATATGTGCATTGTCTAAAATTACATCTATTCTTAACCTCACCTTTTCATAACTTTTTTCCTCTTTCAGTGGCCCATCTTTTTGAAAAACCTTCTTTTTTTCAGGGAGCACATTCTTGCGGTCAGATGGCATATGCTGAAACATGAAAGCATAGAGTAAGTTCAAAGCAAGCCTAATGAATGTTCACACGAATAACAGAGTCTAATGCATACAAGCTGAGTCAATAGTAAAAATTCGTTGAACAGTTTTGAAAGAATATACAAGTTCTAATAATGTTACTTTAAATCCCACATTTAATTTTCTTTAATATTACCAATTATACAATGTTCTACTTGGCTCAGACAGTAAAGGTATATTTTCCGAAATTTACACATACAGCAACTTTGTGTTAGCCAAGAAGCTTTAGTGAAATACTGCTGAGCTGCTATTGCCCTTACACAATCGTTTTATTACACTCACCAAGTGTAAGTTACATCTTTTCCATACGGTATAACTTTAAGTGCAATAAATAATAGCGAATGATGCTTGTTAGAAATTTTACAAAATTTAGTTATTAAAAATTATTTCATACTTTAATTAATAAAATTCCTTTAAAGCTTGTTCTATAGCATCAGTATGTGAAGAATATAGAACATTAAGCCCAGGATTACAACAGAAGCATGTTCTAGATAGACGTCAAACCTAAGGAGAACATGAAAGACATATACAGAGTGTTTGTAAATTGCTAGGCAGCTTGTAAATTCGTTAATAATAGAAACATTTCAAAAATTAAAAATAAAATGTTTGAACGTTTATAGGTAAATATGTATGTATGTATAATCTGCAACCGCATTTACCTTGCGGTGTAGAGACTGGTGCTTTATGCGCTGACATCTGGCGGTACAATGCTCAACTTGCCCCGGATTCGGGATACAGAGTTGGAGCGGGCCTTTGGTGCTTGCACAGCAACCATTGTGTGATGTGTGTCTTAGTGATGTGTTGACCTTGTTACTCTATCTCTTAGGTCTGTGGTTGTGAGTAGAGCACAGTTAATTTGGTGCCAACTGTGGATGGTCTCACCGAGCCCGATTCCAATCGCCAACGCTACGGAAAAATTCCGACCCTCTCGGGATTCGAACCGAGGATTTGCTTAATGCAAGCCTGGCGCTTACCCAACTGCGCCACACGGCTTCTTTGTAGGTAAATATACGCTTAGAAAAATATGTTAACGTATAATTAATTTCTTTAAAGAATTTTTTTGTGTATGCGATTACTGCTCATGGAGTATTCCTTATTCTGTTTTGAACAAGCAGCTTCAATTTAAGTTAGATGCGAGTAGGGGTGTATTAAAGACTTAAAAGTTATGCTTGGTTGTAGCTACGGCACTCACAAAATAGAAGATGAGATTGATAATTATGTGTGTACATCAAAATTAGCCCTAGAAGCTGATATTTTGAAACTGTGGCAAGAAAACGAAAAACTTCATCCTCATTTACCATATCTGGCAAAACGTTTATCCCAGCATCATTACTGGTATCGTAACAACTATTTTTGGCCACAAATTGCCTAGTTACAAAACACACTATCTATTAAGTGTTAAAAAGACAGATATGGTAATATTTTTGCATGAGAATAACAGTTATAAAATAAAATATCTTTTTAATTGTGTATGTGTAACATCGTTGGGGTCGAGTGGGCTACCGGGCATCAAGGCTGACATTTAGTTATGTCCCCTGACAGAAGGCAGCCCACAGGGAAGCTCTGGAAGTATTGCACTTTTCGTTTCTGGACTTTCAAGACCGTTGGGTAGTCCTAGACTATGTGATCTGAGATTGCATCCTTCCCGCGGTGGCCCTGTTGAAACTAAACCCTTCGGATCTAGACCAGGAAGTCGATAAACTAACCCCAAGCTAAGGTGGAAGCTATCGTGCCGAGAGCTGGATGGCACAGGGTTACAGTGCCTCGAACGATGCCCATGGAATACCTGGCGCCCTTCCATGGTCTCTTAGCCCTACTCCTGCAACGGGCGCTGCAGGAGCGGACCTCCTTTCCTGGCTACTCGTGGGATTAATTATGGATGACATTATTAAAAACTCTAACACTCCTTCAGAGGAGGGATCTACTGCAGGTCCTACTCTGACCACCTCAGCAGGGTGCTCCTCTCCTGGAGCCCCTCCAGTACTAACTAATGAGGAGGGAACCGTTTCGGGGCCCTCCTCAGAAACCGACACTGCATCGCAAAAAGGGCCTCTTACTAAGAGAAACCGTTGCGGTTCAGAAAGAAGACTGTGTAAGAAGGCGAAGGCTAGGTTGGCTACCAGTGACCAACCAGGGCCCGTCTACAGGTTCGGGCACACAGCAGGAGCTTCTTACCAGAGACACTACTGTCACAGACCAACCTAGTGCGGGGGCCGCCCAGAGAAGGAGACTCCTGCTAGTGCACAGAAAGCCGCCAAGAGGGTCCGAACTCAGAGTTGCAATTGCACGGAGAAACTTCCCGGAGTTGCAAATCTCTGTGGTGCTGGCCGAGGAAATTCAACTCACCCTCGGCAAATACATGAACGGGCTCCCAGATGAGGGGCCCCACCCAAAATACGACGATTTCAGAAGGACGGAACAAGGGATCATTATGGTCACTTGCTCCGATGCCTTCTCCAAGACCTGGTTAAGAGACACCATCGGTAAAATCAGCACGGGCACAGGAGCCAAACTAGTTTTTTTAGAGAGCGACTCCGTCCCCAGGCTGAGTAAGATGGTAGCCTGGATACCGGGAGTACCTGAGGATGGGGCTACCATCTTATGAAGGTTAAAACGCCAGAATCTGTTGCTTCGAACCGATCTCTGGAGGATTCGGCATGCCGGACGAGTCGAGTCCAAAGGGCTCAGGCTTGTTCTTGGCATGGACGGGCTCTCCGTGTCGGTTCTGAAGAAACTCGGCATGAAAGCATATGCGGGCATGGTGAGGGTCTCTTTCTGGGACCCTAAACATGCTAAGGAAAAGCCGCCCGTAGCAGAGCTTGAAGGCATGGAAATGTCTGACTCTGCTGCAGTGGCAGAAGATGCGGCGAAGGCGCAGGAGTAGAAGTGGATGCTTTTCCCTTAATGAATAGTATTCATCTCTCACAAATCAACCTGCAACACAGTATAGCAGCCTCCTATGTTCTGCAAATAAGGCTTACAAATGATAATATTTATATAACACTTATTCAGGAACCATGGGTACGACATGGCTCCATCCTGGGTCTCAATAGCAGTTCTCTGTTTTATTGCACAAATGCGGTTATACCGAGAGTTTGCATATACTCTTCGGGACTAACCGATATACATATATTGCCCAATTTCTGTTCCAGGGATCTAGTGCAGTCAAAATTGGTCTTATAGATCGCAACAGCAGGAGGAGCTTTGTTCTTAGTTCTGCCTACTTCCCTTACGATGCATAGGAACTGCCACCCACCCCAGAGTTTCAGGGCAGGTAACTTACTATGACACGAATAATTTACCTCTGCTGGTAGGGTGTGACGCCAATGCGCACCACATCTGCTGGGGCAGCACGGACATCAACCCACAAGGTAAAGGCCAAATGGAGTATCTCTACACTTCAAAGTTGGAGGTACTAAACTGTGGTACTACACCTACCTTTGTCACTGACACCCTTCCTTTCGGATCACCGTCATATCACTTTCAATCTAAATCTAAAGTAACCGCCAGCGTCGAATATATTTAGAAATCCCAGAGCAACCAATTGGGAGGGCTATAAACAGGACCCCCGAAATAGGTTAGATTTGGTTAGAATCATTCCAAAAAATTCTGACAAACTAGAAGAGAGCGTTGATCTTGTACACGGCTCTATCATAGAGTCATACGAGACCAATTGTCCTGTTACGCGATGCAGGGAAGGTAAAAGGACTCCACGGTGGAACCCTGAACTCCAGTCACTCCGCAAATAAAGGCGCAGGCTCTTCAACAGAGCCAGACTTACAAACTCTCAACTGGACTGGGACAATTACAAACTGTTTCTACGGTCATACAAAAGCTGCATACGCAGAAGAAAAAGAGAAACCTGACGGGCCTTCTGCGAAAGTATTGAAGGCCTACCAGAAGCAGTTAGACTGCAAAAGGTGTTTTCAAAACTCCAGGTTCCAGGCTGGAGATGCTGAGGCTCACATCGGGTACCTTCACTGATACCAGGGTGGAGGCTCTCAAGCATCTCATTGATGTTCACTTCCCCGGCTCCAGTCTTGTACAAGAAGCCCTACCTGAGAGGCCCCCACGCATTGCGCACACTGCAATGGACTGGAGGACGGCCTCAAAGGTAGTGAGTCTAGATTGTTTGAAGTGGGCACTGTTCACCTTTGAACCATACATATAAGAGCGCTGGTGCTGACCGAATTTTTCCGGCTCTGCTACAGCATGGATTGGAGGTGCTGTTACAGCCCCTATATCACATTTTTCGTACTAGCCTGGCCCTAGGACACATTCCTGTGCTCTGGAGGACGGTTAAAGTAATTTTCCTACCCAAAGCGGGACATGCAATGCATGATACCGCAAAGGACTTCAGACCTATCAGCCTGACTTCTTTCCTGCTCAAGTGCATGAGAGACTAATTAAAAGGTATATTAAGGATGGAGCATTGGTGGCTTTTCTGCAGCACTCATCACAACACGCCTACCAACAAGGCAAGTCAGTTGAGACGGCACTCCATGCGATCGTCTCCAAGACAGGGAAAGCCCTGCACCACAAAGAGCTTTCGCTCGGTGCATTCCTAGACGTAGAAGGGGCGTTTGATAACACCTCCTTTGATTCTGTGTAGCGGCCAAAAGGGACGGGATCAAACCCTCGTTGATAAGATTGATCAGTTCTATGCTGTTGGGCAGACAGGTAATCGTTTCAGCAGACGAGCTCCCTATTAAAGCGACGATCACTAGGGGCGGTCCTCAGGGTGGAGTTTTGTCTCCAATGTTATGGTGTCTGGTCGTGGACGGGCTACTAAGGGAGCTCTTTGCAAAAGGCATCTTTGTGCTAGGTTACGCTGATGACCTTGCAATATTAACAATGGGAAAGTTCGCTGGCACAGTAAGTGAGATCATGCAAGAAGCCCTCATTACTGTACAAAACTGGTGTGTAAGGCAAGGGCTCAGGATTAATCCTACCAAAACAGAACTTGCCATCTTCACCAAAAGAAAGAGAATTGAGGGTCTCAGACAGCTCACACTCTTCGGTAAAGCTCTCCAGCCCTCCGAATCGGTCAGATATCTTGGAGTTATCCTGGAGTCAAAGCTGAACTGGAGGACTCATGTAGAGAGACAAATTCAAAGGGCCACTGCTTCCCTGTGGAGATGGAAACGGACCTTTGGAACCAGCTGGAGTCTCAAGCCCTGTGTCACCAAATGACTATACACGATGGTTACAAGACCAATAATAACATATGCTGCTCTTGTTTGGTGGCCGGAAATCAACAAGGCAACAACCAGAAACAGCCTCAACAGACTACAGAGATTGGCCTGTTTAGGCATAACAGGAGCAATGAGCACTGCTCCTACGGCAGCTCTGGAGGTACTTCTGGGGCTTCCGCCCCTTCACCTAGTGATTGAGGCGGAGGCTAAGAAGTCAGCCTACAGACTAAGCCAGGGTCAGATGTGGGCCATGAAAGGGGAACAAATGGGACACTCAGGGATCATCCAACATTTTGAGCAGGTCCCAGAACTTCTCACAAGAAGCGATTTCATGGCTCCGCTTTACATGTTCCACAAAACATTTCAAGTACTCTTTCCTGATAGGAACAATTGGTGTCAGCAACAGCGTCTTCTCACTCCAAGGGGACTTGTTTGGTACACAGATGGCTCCAGGATGGCGGGGGGATCTGGTGCTGGCATCTACGGCTGTAGGCCGAGGGTCAAACTCACCGTTGGCCTAGGAAAATATGCCACTGTATTCCAGGCGGAGGTATTTGCCATCCTAATCTGTGCTCAGGAGAACCTTCAAAGAGGTTATTCCAATCTGCATATTTACATCTGCACAGTCAGGCAGCACTAAGAGCATTGGGTTCACCCAGAATCAACTCCAGGTTGGTTCTGGAATGTTGCCAGACACTGAGTAGACTCTGTACAAAACGCTGGGTAAAGCTACTATGGGGACCAGGCCATAGTGAAACAGAGGGTAACGAACAAGCTGATGCTCTAGCCAGAAGGGGTTCTCAAGAGCCACTCATCGGCCCGGAGCCGGCTTTAGGAATTACCCGTGCCACTGCAAAGAGGCAAGTTGAACACTGGCTAAGTAACCAATCCAGTGCCAACTGGGCTTCGTTACCAAGGCTACATCAGGCAAAACTCCTAATTGGGGAAATGTCGCCTGCCAACATCTTTACTCTCCTGTCAATGAGGAGGAAAAACATTAGGATCGTGACTGGTTTACTAACAGGACTCGGTCACCTACAGAAGCACTTATTCACAATTGGAATCGTAAATGATGCCACCTGCAAGAAGTGCCAGTTGGTGGAAGAAACCTCAATTCATGTTCTATGTCAATGTGTAGCTCTCCTAACACTGAGACATAAACATTTTGGAGCCGGCCTGGTGGAACCCCAGGCGATAAGAGACGTTCCTATGGGTAGGATTCTTTCCTTCGCGTTGGAAACCGGCCCCTTCGAACGAGACTCATAACAAATTAGGTGGGAGCACAATGGACCAATAGGTCTCAGTGCAGCTTACAACAAGCCCCACCAGAAGAAGAAGAAGAAGAAGAAGAAGTAAAATATTTAACCATTTACATGTGTAAACGTTCACCTTTGAACCATTAAACGTTTTTAAAAAAAGCGGTTTTTTCATCCCTACCACAAATTGCCATAAACCGATTTAGATTACAGTCTCCTATTTTTGCGTAACGATACACGACTTTGGTTTTTAAATGGAATTCCGCCTATATTTTTAGATATTTGAAATCAGTGCTAAAAATGCATTACGAAAACATTTTTTGTCTAAAATTCTGGAAATAATTATCTTTTTAATTAAAATGGGCTATTACTTTTTATTACGAACGTACATTAATAATTACGACAGCAAATGCTTCATAGACATTTCAATGATACTGGTAGAATCACAGATGTAAAGCCAACTTTTCCATAGAGTTATTTCATGTTTCGGAGACATTCCACGGTCTGTAGATTCGAAATATTTATCAGTTCTGGATTTCTTTCTGTGGAGAGACTTGAAGAAACAGTATATAAAAATCACCCGCAAACCATTAATGAACTAAAGAACGCTAGTCGTAATATAATAAGATTTAGAGTTTTAATAATTTTACAGAATGTGTACGACAGTTATTGAAGGAGGACACCTCCCAAATATATTTAAAAAAAATTGTTTTATACTTTCAAATAGTATTTATTTAATTTTTTGGAATCTATTAACAAAAGTTATCCTTTAAAATTCATCAGTCAGATGTGGGCCACTTTGTACTTATGCCAATCTGGACCTACAGTACACAACTATGGGGAACGACTGCCGATTCTAATATGGTGGAAAACTAGTGCATTATATCATTACTGCGCTCTTTCTGAGGGTGTGCAGTAATTTCTTTCAAATTGTTTTCAAAAACTCAGCTCCATTCTCTTAGAATCGGAAAAATAAAATGTACTTCTGTAATAAAAATGTGACAAGGCCGTTTAAGAAATATACCATGTATTGGGCTGTTGCTGTGAAACACGGATGAAGAGCAATGGACTTTTATCGTAATGTTGCAAGATCTAATGTTTATGTTTCCTTTGTATTTATTACAAAAAAGAACTGGAAAGATTTTGCATATAAATTGAATATGGAGGTTGCAGAATAATAAACAAAGTATTTTTGCATAGTAGGAGGGTATATCATGTACGCAGCTCCTAAATTTGAAGGACAATAACTTTGTATTTGAACTGAAAAATTTGATATTCAAACTTGTTATTAGTTGGTGCATGCCTATAAAGTAGCGCAGAAATAATGCGTTAGTTTTTCATCACCCTGTAGATATATTACAAAGATTTCAAAACAATGTTTCTAACACCTTTATACGAGACACATCCAAGAAAGAGGTGATCAAAGTACTCAGTGAAAAACATTGTGAAGGAACATTAGTGTTTCGTAATGTGCTAGCCAATTGGTTGTTCATGCAAGGTGATGAGGTGCAGACACTAAAAATGTTTAAACCTGCTGAACTGACCGACAGAATAAAGTAGTTTGTGTGGAACAGTGTATATTTGGATTAAAGACATAGTACTACTCTTAAGTTACAATTTATGCTATACTAAAACAATATTGCGATAAGATCATAACATATTTTGGACAACTTGATGAATTCCAATCAGAAACAATGAATAACATTTTATTATTGACCAGTGTTGCCAACTTGCTTTCATCAAAATTCTCAATGGAGGTGCTAAAAATTCATTTTTAGAATCGCAATTCCCTTTTGCATTTTTTATTAATGAAAATGTTTTGTAGGTATAGCAATAAATAGTATAAAATAGAATACAAATCCAAAAACAAAGAATAAACATTTTTTGTGTTAAACCGTTCTATTTGTTTTTTTTTTTTTTATAATATATTGTCAAATTATGCAGTTTCACATGATCGCCTAAAATGTTATATTTGACCACATTCTCTTCACCAGCCTGCAGACTACTTTTAAAACTTCACGCTGCATTTAAAGATATTTTTCTCAATCTATTTCTCTTCTTCATTTCGGTATCGGCAACCACAGAAAAAATCCACATGTCATTAAATTGCAAATACTGTAATCTGTCTATTACAAACTTATACAGGGTGTTTCGTAATGTACGGAGAAAACTGAAAGGGTAGCTATAGGGGACCAAAATAAAGTTATTTTCTTACTAAACTTCTGATGAAAACCAAACACCAAGAAAGTTACAGTACGTAAGTTCAACAGGGGATATTTGCGAGTTAACTAAATAATGTTGAATTAAAAAATTAATAAAAGAACAAATAAATAGGTAGGTATCATAAAAATTGCGGCTGTTTAAATTTTTCTTTTTAATGCTTAAAGAATGGTGTTCCTTGATGGATTATATAATAACTAAGAAACAAGTAGCACTAGAAATTTGTTTCAGTGTTAATTCATTTAAACGTCAACATTAAGATACATCAGCTATTAAGTGTTTAATTCAACTGAAATGGCTAACTATAGTAACGAGGGATATGTAGATATGATTATGTATGGAGCTGCTGAAGAAAACACTGCACATACAAGACATATGTACTATTCGGAAAGATTTCCAAATCGTCAAACACTTTCCAAAAGTACTTTTCGAGTAGTCCAACGCGGAAGAGAGTGGAAATTTACAACCTAAAAAAGGTCATGGTGGCAGGAGACGAAATCAACATGTGCTGAATGTGGAGACAGAACTTTTATAAATGGTTGATGCTGATTCAACTAGAAGTACACGGCAAATTTCCCACCAAATTGGAGTTTCTCCATCCTTTGTTTGGCGCACATTGAGCATAATAGTTTGCACCCCTATCATCAGCAAAATGTCAGACTGACTCTTACGGATTATCCGCTGCGGCAGCAGTTTTGTGAATAGCAGCTAAATTGCAGTAACACGGAAGCAGAATTTCTAATACACGTACTGGTGATACGTGAAAGCTGTTTTACTAAAAATAGGATTCTCAACTTCATAATTGTCACATATGGGCTGATCAAAATCCACATGCGATTGACCAGAGTAGCCTTCACCAGCGTTTTAGTTTGAATCTGTGGGCTAGTATTTTGAACAACACTTTAATAGGGCCTTACGAATTACTAACATGCCTTGATGACCATTCTTATTTGCAGTTTTTACAAGAAGATCTGCCTGAGCTCCTCAGAGATGTTCATTTGGATGTGCGCCGTACCATGTGGTATGCTGTATTAGATTACCTCGACACCATCATATTATTTGTAGATAAAGACCCAGCATTCTCTGACTTAATGTGTTTTGCACCTTGTGAACTCAAGCAAAAACCCGCGCGATGGATATGCTCTTTGGTGGCTCGTGTTGTTTGAGTATCTTGAGAAAGAGGATAGGTACTTAGCCAGATTTGGCCTAAATATCCTCGTTCTGAAGACACTCAAACAAGCCAAGCCACGAAAGAGAATGGCTATCCCACGGGTTTTTGCTCGAATTCACAAGGTTCAAGGCACATTAAGCCAGAATATGCTGGGTGTTCTCTACAAATACTACGCGATCTAAGCCGAAATTCTATGTTAGGAAGAATAATTTATTTTGGTCCCCTCTAGCTACCCTTTCAGTCTCCTCCATACTTTATAAAACACACTGTATAAGCAAACTTCAGTCATCAATCTCAGTCTTGTGAACTTTAATCATTTCCTGAAATTTACTACGTAATTCAATAACATTTCTTTCTCAATTAGACTTAGCCTTGTTAAATGTTATACTAAAATTCAGAAAACAAACATCTTTAAATACATAAATTGTCTGCATGATGACATAAAACAGTCCGAAAAATTCCCTAAAATTGAAATTTACTATTAAAAAATCCCTTTTTCCCTTTTGGGTACTGAAATTCCATCAAAAGGGAAATTCCCTCCAGTTGGCAACATTATCATTGACGCACTCCGTATACAGTGTCCTCGTATAGGTGAAACGACTCTTGTAAAAGGTAAAAAATTATCAACTTAAATTTTCATTTTTTGGAGTTCAGCCCTGCTTGGTTAAATGCGATTTTCTATCATAATTTCAGTTTTGAAAAATCAAGTATGCCTTAAATTTTTTTAAAAAAGCTATTTTTCTATAGAGTGATGTGCCTTTTATGTGGCAAATACGACAAAAAGTTATTAAGGAAAGTTGTTTAGAATCAACATCTATCCTCGGCCAACTTTGATCTCTCACATTTTCTTTAATGTTTATGTCCCAAATCAAAGAATTTTACTTTTAACAAACACTGCCAAAAAAAAATTATTATTTTTAACAGTTTTTTTATTCGTAATAAAAAACTTTGTTAAAAATAAAATTCTGGATTTGGGAAATACACAAAAGAAAATGTGAGAGATCAAAGTTGGCCGAGGATTTTGAAATTTGGTATAGAGGCCTAGATGTTGATTCTAAACAACTTTTCTTAATAACTTTATGTCATATTTGCCACATAAAAGGCACTTTACTCTACAGAAAAATAGATTTTTTGAAAATTTCCGAGGCATACATGATTTTTCAAAGCTCAAGTTATGTTAGAAATTCGCCTTTAACCAAGCAGGGCTAAACCCCAAAAAATTAAAATCCAGAATTGTTTATCTTTTACAAGAGTCGTTTCACCTATTCGGGGACACACTGTAGGTATATCAAATGCGCTAGGAAACGTTTTATAACCTTACCTGCTTTTTTGTCAATGGTCGAATGAGTGTTTTTTGGCTTGGATATTCCGGACATTTTCCTGTAAAAAACAGAACACCCTTTAGGAGGTAGTATAACAATTACAAGTTGAAGTATCAGTATTAATTATTATTAGGGCGGCTGCTTTGATCACACATGGCGTCATGTGTTTGCAAAACAATTTACTCTAAGAATGACGAAGGCATGCATTTCGGCCAACATTTATTTACAAATAGAGTTACTCACCGTTGGAATTACTTTTCTTGCTGGTATTCATATTAACCCCAAATATTTGAATTAAATAAGAATTAGTATCTAGCAATCAATGTTACTAAGATTTTCTGCACACAGCAACAAGCCAAAGCGCGTAAAATAAAACACGATCTGCACTCTGCAGTCAGGAATTGGGCAAGTCAACGATCAGTACCGAGTAGTTCCGAATGGAATTTAGGAAGGGAAGGCGGGAATTTTAAATTTTCAAATTCAAGTCATTGCTTTTAATTTATTAAGAAATATATAATAGGATACATACTTCAGTAAATAAAGAATTTCCAAACCTAAATCTTCACATTTTCAATTATGTTACAATTTTTAATAGATATTATTTGTTATTCTTAACAATACAATCACCTTGTTTTAAAAATTATAGTGAATACATATGTATTATGCCATTCTTCTTGGGAATATAGAATAAAAATATGATTCAGTGACGACTCGTGGTAATTGTATTTAGAGGGCTCTTAATTTTTAACAATTACTAAGCAAAAAATTATTATTATGACTCACTTACATTCCGGCGATGTCTTAATACAAATATAGCAATGATTTTTAATTTTAACCTTCCAAAGACACCGTGGCGTAGCACAGACCCCAGTACTTTTATAAATTGCTTTCAAAAAATAACGAATATTATGGCGCTCTCTCGCGTAATTTCAAGGTGTGATGTCTACCAACAGTAACTTATTCCAGCACAACCAAAATTTATGTAGTAGACGTTGTGCAAGTGTGCAACGAGTTAAAGTGCGTTAGGAGTGTGCCTGACACCAGTGTATCTTTCGCGTAAGTATCCATTGATAGTATCCTTAGGATACATTGTTTTCGAGTTTTTAAGATTTTTGTAAGTAATTTGATCAGCATAAATGTTTAAATGGAAAACGACCCTTTTTGATGAAACTACCATTATTTCCAAATTCCCATTCTATTTAGTAGAAAGATTCGTGAAGCCATTGAGATTTTCAAACACCATAATAATCTCAATCGAGACGAAGTCACTTGCCTATAAATGCTAGCCTTTCTCTTCCAATCGTTAGAAGAGTTTCGTCTCTGGCGTGGTTTACATGTTGAGTTACTATGCTCTTTTGCTTTTCCTCCTGATGAAGCCCCTTACGAAAGTCGGCGAAACGTTGTGTTCTTGGACCTCAATAAATACACGGTCCAATCTCGAAAGGCGTTTGTTACTTAATGACAATGGCCGTGAAAGCCTCCAAAATCATATATATATATATAGCGAGTGTGTTACAGCCTGGGCCGTCTCTCGCATCCCAAACGCCATTGGTCTTTATTATTCCACATTCCTTCTTCTAGATTTCGTGTGCGCATATCTTCTGTTATTTGTTTAATTTTGTATTTTTGCGATAATACTTTCTTTCGAATAAAAATGTATAAGAAATTCCGTGTTGTATTTGTAGAATCCAATCAGGTTATATAAGTAACTACGCTACTAAGTTTCTTTGCACACATACAATTTTTAGTTTTCGTGTTTGCAACTCCATAACAATGTTTTAAAGGGGTCTAGTAGACCCCACAGTGTCTTTTATTTACATAAAAATAAGGGTGTCCTGGGAAGTTTAAGAATCGAAAAGAAAACATCACATGCATAGAACAAAATTATTCAAACAATAGAAAATGTACTATGGCTACAAAAGAAAACTACTAAGGCAGGGTTTTTTTAGCATTGCGAATCTGAAGTTTTAATTGGCAACTGAGATGTAAATAAATTTAAAATTATGTCAAAATGTCACTGTCAAGCATGCCTAGAGTAAGTCTAGTTTCAATAGCTAGAATCATTTCTTGATTAGAAAATTATATAACTATGCAGCAAATTGCACATTTATCTCGTTGTATGTATTTTTGTATGTATTATCTGTAACCTCATTTACCTTGCGGTGTAGAAGCTGGTCCTTTATGCGCTGGCATCTGGCGGTACAATGCTCAACTTGCCCCGGATTCGGGATACAGAGTTGGAGCGCGCCTTTGGTGCTTGCGCACAGAGCTGGGCAGTAATTAATTACTTTTTAATTAAATTACTAATTAAATTCATTTTTGTTTATATGCCTTGGAATTTCAAAATGCGGTAATTGTAATTGGGAATTGCCATCTTTGTTAGAAAGTACTTGAAAATTACTTTTTAAAAGTAATTAATTACTCCATTCAATTACTCGATTACTTTCGTGTAATTAAATTACTCTAAAGTATTTAAATTACTTTATAGGTATTTGAATTACTTGTGGTAATTGAAATTACTCGAGACAATTGAATTACTTTGTGGTATTTCAATTACTGAATTACTGACCTCGATAGGGTGCAAATCTCCAGAACGCATAATAAGATAAGGTCTTATTAAGTTACATATTATGCAAATGGCGAGGTATTCCCCGCGCAATATAAGCCTAATTTATTATTTCCTCTGACGAGTCGAATAACAGCAACTTTTCTTGTATGACGCGTCCACGAGCATTAGTGCGTGTATGTAGCTTGTAGTAGTGACACTAATATTTATTTTGAGAGACACTAAGTGTAAGACGCTGTAAGAATATTTGCGGTAAGTACATTACAGATTACAATACCTACCGTAAACTAATAATTTTAAATAGCTTTATTAGACGATATTGGTTCATAATGATTATTTATTCATTTCAATTTGCTTGTTTTAAACGATCAGTGCAAGTGTAACGACGTTAAGTCCAGAAAATTACGTTTTTGAGTGAGGAATTGAATTAAGCGGACAAAATTTGATAACACATTTAAACAGCAGAAAACACACATATAAAATGTACCTAATTGCAAAATCCCATGTCTGTTTGACTCAAAAATGCATTATGGCGTATGGCAATTTTAAAACGCCGCCGCATAAGTTTACCGCATTCTTGCATTGAACATATTGTAAATTATCCATTCTTTGTCGTTTTCTTGCCTTGTAATGTCATATGCTGCTTTGTATACTGGCACTAGTGCATAATTTTTATAGACTACTGCAGTATGTTAGCTTCGATTATTATTAAAAACCCCCTTGTTAATTACGAGACATTCAAATATTGGCTTCTTAATGATTTTACACAAAAATCCATTTAGCTTTTTAAAAGAACAGTGTATAGTGACCCAATTTACGTAATTTCAGATATTTTATTGCCCTAAACTTAAAATCAATAGGTATTATTAAAGATGTTAATAGCATTTTGAAAGTTGAAGTAAAAATATGAAAGCAACCTGAGCAATTTAATTGTTGAGCGTTCATAGTAATTTTCTTATTCGGTGTGTTCAAAAAGAAATTACTTAAGGGTTGGCCATGGAATATAAAAGTATTGGCAACAGCAAGCTTTAGAATTCATTAACATAATCACTGTTGTTGCTGTCATAAGCTTATATTATACGCTGATATCGTGATTAAAAGTTCTAAAAATTGTCATATTCAACCCTTATGTAATTTCTTTTTGAACAGGTATAAAGGTCACTTGAATGTAAAAAAAGTGGACGTGACTACCTCCCTGGACTTTCCCATACTGGAAACTGTTCATATCGTCTTTATTCAACAGTCTTTACAACATATCAAAATTTCAACTCGATGACTCACGTCTTCACCGTGATAAGCGTTTACACTTTCACGTAAATTGCGGGTAAATATAAAAGAATGTGTAGTTCAAAACGTGACCACCGAGCTTCTGTAGATGGCGCCAAGTGGACAAGCCGCCACTGTGCTAGTTTATGTATTATTTTCCTCGAAACGGCTGTAGCACCGAGGTGAAATTTTCTAAGTACCTGGAAATTATATTTTCTAGGGCATACAAAATCTATTTTTTTATTTTCGCGGAAAAAGATTCTTTGACGCAAAAATATAACAACCGTTAGAATAAAAAAATTATTTTTCAAAAATAGAGAAGGGAGGGGGCCGGTGCGCTTACATATATCCACGAGTGTAATATCTTTTTGCATATTCATATGCTCCATTATGCACTGAGCAATTCAGTGAAAACGCCAGCTACCTATCTTGTTTTGTTTATTAATTAAAGGGGTTTAAATTTTCAAACTTCAAAGCTTCGTAGAGGGCGCCACAGATAATTCATGAGATTCTTTAAAAAACAGATCGATAGCCCTTTTCGGGGTCTATCAGTGTATGAAGTTTAAACAAATTCCTGTGGGCAGTTTTTGAGAAATGATTTTTAGAAAATTTCCAAAATTTTGAAAATTTGTAATTTAGGCCCCTTACTATTTTTCAAAACACTTTTTATATCACCTCATGTTAGCCTTCTTATACTATTCAGAAAAAAAATCAATTGAATCGATTCATCCGTTTTTGAGTAATAGGGCGTTAAACTCAAAATTTTCAAAAAATCATAGCGCCCTTCATTTTAAACCTAGCGAGTTCGGCAAAAAACTAGCAGTTTTGTCTTATAACCCTCTATCGTTATCCGCAATAAAATTTTCAAAATTTTAATCACGAAAACAGTGATACCAAAAAAACATGAGTAACTTCCGCTTCCGGTTTCGGATTTTTTTGAAAAGCTCATTTTGTCGATGAATTTTCGATACACCCCCGCATTCCAAAGTGCATTAAAATCGGATCAATACTTTCGGCTGTAGGAGCGTCACCCACCCACACACAGACAGAAATTTTTTAAAAACCACTTTTTTGGGTTCCTAGAGGCCCAAAACGGATATTTCTATGAAAATCTCGATTTCCAAAATTTTCATGATTCCAAGACTTCCCTATACCTATGGGTATGGGAAAGTAAAAATGCTTGAGCAAATGTCTTTTGTTTTTGTATCTAAAGTACGAAATCTGATTTCAATCAGCCGTTTTCAACTAGGTTTATCAGTCATCTGTCAACTTTCAATGGTCCCTGATCAACACCAAATTGATATTTTGTTTTAAAATTTTACAAGTTACCTAATACATTTTTAATAACTATTTGTATTACTAGGGAAGAAAATGTATCATTCCCTCCCGCAGATGTAGTTTAGTTCTTCAGAGTTTGCGAGAACAGTACCTAATCAATTTATTGTAATCATGCAAGGGATGAAATGACGTTTTAGTCCAGAGTTATACATTCAACACTTTTACATTTTATGATGAGACTGTCTTGTAATCAGCTGCATTCAAAATTATTTAATAATGAAGACCAGGAGGCTAGTTGATTTATTATTAATAATAATCACATTGTCTCTCGTCTCTAATGGCAACGGCAGTCAATGTATTATATTCCCTCCCACTGCCATTGGAAACCAACCAGGGACCCAAACGTATATGTTCCCTATGCCCCTAACAGGCGACAGAAAATGTCACTTTCGTATAAAGGGGTAATAAAAATATTTTCGAACAGAGCCAACAAAAAATGCTCAAGTTGCGCCAATTGGATCGTTCTTCTACAAAATCTAAATAGAAATTTACTATCAAACACTTAAGAAATCCAATGCTCCACCCTGTATACTTAGGTAAGTTACATATTTTCGTCATTCAGCCCCATGTTAAGCGTATTTAATAATAGATTGTTCTACAAGTTAAGAAAAGTGAAAGTTTTTCAACGTCTAATTTACGAGCGAGTGATGCAAAGGGAGTGGATTAATTTATCACGAACATGGAAAAATCACTTTTATACCATATTCAGCGTGCTAGTTTTTCTAATATCATTACAAAATCTAGTCAAAATTAAATTCGACATTTCTTCATACTTATTCGAAAAAAAAAAATTTTTTAATTGGCAGTGAACGTCGAAATCCTCAAATGAAATACGAGAAATCGGCAGTGAAGTAATCCATTGTTTTACAACTTTTTGTAGGCGGCTGGACGATAGGTAAACGTCAACCGACGCCAACGTAACCTATAAACGTTGGTTAAAATGTTGTAACTTCGCGATTTCTCGATTTAAAAAAACAATGTACCCCTGGGCACTGGAAGTTTCATTTCAATCCTTGTGTGGTTTGTTTGCTTTGGGCCTTCGGCCCTCGGCAACTAAATTCACAATCGTGATAAAAAGCTCAACTTTAGTGATAACTTATGTGGAAGCTAATATAAAAAAATATATAGATTTGAACTTCCAAGTCCCTATAACTTCTTACTGAAGGGACTTTGTACTGAATTATATTAGGTTTAATCGGTTTATTATAACCTAAGGAATCTATGCCAAATCGGTGTCCCATTTTTTTGGGACACCCTGTATAATAGTTATCCTTGAATTTATTTAATTACTTACATCTTACATCAAAACAAACTAAAAACTTTTGGTTTTGGTGAATGGTGCATGTAGCTAGAAGATTTAATTATCAAAAAACCTTCAAGAGTGATAAAGTATTAGGTTACTATAGTTAACAAGATATAAAAATTAAGCATTTTTAGATAACGATTACGAATCGACACGACACTAATAATAGTTGCAACTTGCAAGAAAATTCTACTAAATACAACTATATGACAATAATTTTTATTGAAAGTAATTGAAAAAGTAATTGATGTTGTACAATTACAATTACTAAGTAATTGGGAATTGAATTACTATTTTCTGTGAGTAATTGAATCTCTGGTAATTAAATTACTACATTGGGCGGTAATTGGTAATTAGTAATTAATTACTTTTTAAAAGTAATTTGCCCAGCTCTGCTTGCGCAGCAACCATTGTGTGAGGTATGTGTCTTGGTGATGTGTTGACCTTGTTACTCGATCTCTTAGGTCTGTGGTTCTGAGTAGAGCACAGTTAATTTGATGTCCAACTGTGAATGGTCTCACCGAGCCCGATTCCAATCGCCAAGGCTACGCAAAAAATTCCGACCCCCGCGGGATTCGAACCGAGGACTTGATTAATGCAAGCTTGGCGCTTACCCAACTGCGCCACGCGGCTTCTTTATCTCGTTATATAATTGTTTAATATGTAGCTTTTGATATTACAATTTTATATGAGATATGACAGCTTTGAATTAATTACATGAGAGTGAAGGTCAGTTATTTAACTTAATAAAATAATGAAAATGTACATATTACTAACAGTTCTAAAAGTTTTTGCGGCAAAAGTACATAACTGGTAAAAAACAAAACACGATAATTTTCTTAATAATGGAAAACAAACAGAGCATGCATCACATCCACAAATCTATTTGTTTATTTGTCAATGTCCACCGAAAAATGTCTTGAAAATTGCGATCTCCAACTTGATTTTGCTTTTAAAATTTATGTTGAGTATACCTATACTAGTTATACGAGTACCTAACCCATGAAAAGTATCAAATCTGCAAAGGCCTCATTTCACTTCACATTGTTCTGCAAGCAGTTATACCGATAAGAATTAATCTATTACCAAAACAGTGCTAGGAGTTCCAACACCTTCATTTCCAATGTATAAGATTACACCACATTTGCTTATAGGAAACTGCTTTGACACTCACATTGCGTTGCATTCCGGGAGCACTGTCTGTAAAAAATCCCGTCAGTTTACTATGTTCTCAGCTACAGCGCCGTTAGTCATTCCATTACATTGAAACTGCTCGCCTCAATTCTACTGCTTCAGCGTTTTCTCCCATAATTGCCATATATAGGGTTTTTTAAAAATACGTTCGGATATTTTACCTACTTATACATCTCATCAATACAATCAAGAAAGTCTTAATAAACATGGGTCCGGAAACCCTTCGTTTCCAAGATACATAGTGTTACTTTCAAAAAAAAAAAAAAAAAAATCCCGGCCGCTCCTGGAATAAATAATTTAAATCTATGTAGGCCAAAACATGATCCTTAATAGTATCAATAAACCTAAAGCGTTTAGCTAAAATCGGCTGATGGGTTTTTAAGATATTGGAGCATTTTAGTTTTTGTCTTAATAGATTCAGAGGCGTGCAAAAATATGGGCTATATTTTTTATTGAAAACAAAGCAAGATACGAAAAAAATTCAAGAGACAAAAAATGTGCATTTTTAGTTGCTTTATTAAAAAAATATATGAAAATTGCAAAAAATCTGTTGAACGTTATTTTTTTGTAAAAAAACCTAATCGACATGCCCCATGGATCAACTGTAATATGTCCAAAAGATACCTCATAAACTTATAAACAAACTATAAAAATTTCATTAAAATCGCCCAAAGCGTTTTTTAGATAATAATAAAAAACGGATTTTAATTTAAACTTTAACACACTGTATCTCGAAAATTGAAGAATTTTTGGACCTATGTTTATTAGGACTTTTTTGCTGGGATCGATGAGATCTATAAGTGGGTAAAATATCTGAATGTATTTTTTAAACACCCTGTACATTTTGGCCTTATTTTGGATCACTCTCATCAGCTGCTAGCCGCTCGGTGCATCGATACGAGCAAGTGTGTTAACACATAACTCATGTTCAATGTTGAATTCAGACCGTGTCCTCCGGGGGGGGGGGGGGGAGTTCTGGTTTTTTTTTTAAATTAAAATATAAAGATACCTATAGTGATTACTTAATTTACAGAAACAAAGCAGATATAAATGGCATTACTTATTTCCGCACAATCCACCCATACTTTTACATATTAAGCGGTATCGAATAGCTACCTCCGTCTCTCATTACTTCAACCTTGTTATATTATAACGGTGAGATTGATAATAAAATGTATCTTCAATTATACAACAGTTACTTTTTTCTGATGCCATATCGGCCGTTGGCGGCTGGGATACTAGCGCCCCTTCGCCCCCAAGGAACAGCCGCCACTGGACTATAATTAGATTAACTGGTTTGAAATCACACTATACCAACTCAATAACAAACTTTGGCAGTGGCTAATATATTTTCTACGAAATCCGGCGGGCAGTTTCCTATGGATTAGAGTACGCTGCCCTAAATATTAAATAAAGTTTTGCATACGAGTTCGTATAAAATTATTGTTTTTTTCCCAGACGGTTAGAATAATAGGCATTGCTCACCTCATCTGAGGTAAGAAAGTTCGTTTTTCTCACCTAGGTAAGAAAGTAAATCATGCAATTTTTATGAAGACAGTGTACCGCATGTTAGCTGACTGCTGACGCGTGCTGATTCTGACAGCTGACATATTGATAGTTGACGGATAATTGACTTTATGACTTGTGTTACAGTCTGTTTACACGAGGAATTAGGAATGCATTCTGTGAGTGTTCACATCCATTTGATGCAGGTAAGTACGAAACCTTAAGTGGCCCTTCATTCGAAAGAATTAAATTAACATCTCGCGCATGCGTACTCAAGACAGGAGAGGTTAAAAATCACCGTGCGCGCCCGCGCTTTATTTTTTAATCCAACCAAAACTGCTTTGACAGTTTGACCTCAGTGGACATAACCTCAAAAAGTATAAATAGTAAAGCGATTTTTTAAAGACAAAATTTTTAAGTTTTCAGAGTTACTTATGAATAAAACTGTTTAGAAACATTTTGAGAACAGCATAAAATCGGAAAACATGCTGCATATTTTGCAGGATATTGTCACATTTAACAACTTTAACAGTCTGTTGAATTATTTTTATAGTGTCAAATTTTGCTCCACTGAGACCGGCTGGGAAAAAATAGTATTCAAACTTCGTTAAGAAAGTGCTCTTGCATACCTTGCGCAATTACAAACCTCGCCTTCGGCTCGGTTTATAAACTTTGCGCTCGGTATGCAAGACTGCACTTTCTTACCTTGGTTTGAAATATACTATTACATTTATGAGTACATACCTTGAAATGAAAGGTAGCGGATATGCTTTTCTCGTAAGCGTTAATTTTATTTTAAAAATTTATTTTAGATATTTAAGATAAAAGATATTAATATTGATCATTGTAAACAAAAAATTTTAGTATTAAAATCCAAGTAAATTTTAAATTCGCCCTCATCTATCGTAAGCTATTTTTGGATAGTATCAACAATACCATTTTTTTTAATTGCAAAGGACTTTATTTTTTGGTCTATTGGTATTATAATCAGGCAATTTCAAAGTGGCTCAAGAATAATCCTTGTCGGACCGCATCTCCCTTCCAAGTAGAAAAGCTATTTGCTGAAGCCTGTGAACGTAGAGCATCCATGGAAAATTCCGTAAGTGGATTAAAAACAACTGGAATCCATTCATTTAAAGCAAATATTTTTCTCAACTGGATGTATGCTGCTTCTTTAAAAACTGGATTTCTTGAACAAAATGATCCCGAATCACAAACATCAGACCACCAGTCTCCCCACACACCCCCACCACCAGAAGCAATTGAGATAAGGGGCAGGCTTGGTTCATCATATACCTTTCAGATAACTCCAAATGAAGAAGATATACTAGACAGTAGCCGAGTTTCCGTGGAAAGCATTATTCTAATACCCAAGGTATCAACATCTTTTAAATGAACACATCGCTAAAGACAGGGAACTGTTATGATAACATCTACACCAAACTTGGCAGAACTCAAGGCGAAGGAGGAACAGAAATGTTTAGTCTTGCAGTGACGTGCAAAATGTAAGCAGGTTAAAGTCAACTTAGGAGACAAAGAAGATGAACAGGAAAGCCCATTTGCTGGGGTTGAAGATGATGATGATGTTACATGTATTTATTGCAACAACCTTATTCAGAGTCGCAACCAGGCGAGCTTTGGCTGAGGTGTCAGAAGTGTAAAAAGTGAATTCATGCAGAATGCTCTGACTTTCCTCACGACTAAGGTTTTTTTACTTGCGAACTTTGTAACTGAATATTTGTTTTTGCTAACCAAAGGTTTTTCAACAAAATTTATACTTAGTTTTAGTAGGGTATGTTGACCCTTTTACTTTTGTTTTCGTATTTCATAATAAAAACAATTTTTTGTAATGTTTGTAAATTTTTATTTTCAACCTTTTCTATAGAAATACCTAACAATGTTTGTCATTTTACCCTAGTATAAGCCTAAAATGACATATTGCACAATTTCTTATTAATTTAGGTGTCATTGTTTGTAAATGTATAAATTTAAAGTGTTGTGCCTCTAATAGGAAGCGGTATAAACTAAAGAACTCATTAAACTCTAAATAAATGCTTATCGATATATATTCTAAGTTTTCTGAAGGGTTTTGTTTAAAGTATGTCATTTTAGGAGAGTTTCCCCTATTAGGTACTACGGAGGAAAGTGTATCATTTCCTCCCGAGGATGTACGTTAATGCTTAAGTGTAATTGAGATCAGTAATAATCCAAGCGAGGGAAAGACACTTAGAGTTATACATATTTTTTGACACTTTTACATTTTATGATAA
The DNA here is from genome assembly GCA_940337035.1 of Agriotes lineatus. Lineage (NCBI taxonomy): Eukaryota > Metazoa > Arthropoda > Insecta > Coleoptera > Elateridae > Agriotes > Agriotes lineatus. The sequence goes on from CALNHX010004318.1 coordinate 121,841, forward strand.
GACTATCTCTGGTATTCAGCTGTAGTAAAAAATGTTTAAATACCAGAAGCAGGATGCTAGTTCGTTTGTTACTAATCACATTCCCTCCCGTCTCTAATGGCAACGGGAGCCAATGTATTATATTCTTTCCCGCTGCAATTGCAAACCAACAAGCGAGTTAAACATCTATTTTTGCTAACAGAAAATCTCCTAATAAACGACAGAGAATGTCACTTTCGGATGAAGGTGTCAAAAAAAGTACTTTTAAACATATGAACTAAAAGTGTTGCATAGCAACATATACATTCTTGTATCAGTAAGAGGAATGTCAACACCATGACAATTTTCGGTACTTTAAAAAATATATATTATAAAAAATACAAGAATGTATTGAATAGTTCAAAAATACTAGAAAATTATAATTACAATTCACTCTGCTTGACCTTAACAGCCTACTACTGGTGTAAAATCAACATGACCCAAGGGGTGTGTGAAAATAATCTAAGCTTGATTTATAAATCCCGTCCTACCTAACCAACCTATTAATCTTATTCAACGTTCACGGCGCCAGTTATAAGTTAGATGCCAATTGTGTACTTAATCAAGCCTAACCTTGCCCTGAATCTGCCTAATCAAACCTGACGTTGATGTTGCCTTGATCGGGTCCTGAAGTTAGGCGCCAAAAGTGTACCACCCTTAATCGAGGAGTAGCACAGCCCTAGCTAGCTCTAACTCTGGGTCGAAAATGGCGTTAGTAAGGACCAGGCAGCGGTTCTTAAGGTTACAAAGAAATTCATTAAAGTAATACAAAATGGGCATCAGTCGTTATACAGAACATAAAACACAAATAGAGATATCACAACAAATCACCACCTATTTTGTAAGCCTCTTACTTCAACCTAAATCTTAAAAGAACATGATCAGGTTCATGAACGGTCATAGTACAGATAACCAAAGAAAATTTAAGCCAGTGACACTCGATAGAAATTTAATATTCATCTACATGTCAGCAATAACAAGGTCAATGATTTACAAATGGCTTACAGGCCCAAAATTGTCAAGTAACAATAGAATCAGGCAAGCTTGACGATTTACAACATAAACATTATATTTGTGATGGGAGGCAACCCCATTTAGCATGTCACAGTTAATAACTAGGATAATATTGATATCTCATTGCTATGCAAACATTCAGTTAGATTAAGTAAACAAAACGCTCTTCACCGGATCGCAAAACTGGTAAAATTGTAAGTTATGAGAAGCCGGGCTTTCAAGGTCACACTGCACGAAGGGTGTTGTACAGGGTACATTACAGGGCCGCGCCAAACCAGTGTACAATGTGTGCACCGCACACGTTCGGCCAAATTCAGGGGCGGCCAAAAAGGTTTAAAAATTATATACAAATTACAACAAAAAAAAATGTACAATTTTCTTTACTTTACAAATTTTAGAAGTTCAAAAATATGTACCTATATAGGTATAAAAAATGTCTATTGTGTAAATGAACACCTGATAATATGGTTACATGGATTATTGTTTATGTAAATTCTCCAAGTTAGTTTTTATTCCGTGGCGGCTAATTGTTAAACGAAGCCAACTTGAAGGAACGCTTTCCATGCATCTTTATGCAATGATTACAAAAAAGCCGGATATTTATCAGAAGCAACAAAACGTGACTTTTCAGGAAACTGGCGGCTGGCGGCTTTTATTGACTGTGAAACATATCGTATTTATGAAGTAGGTATTTATATTATTTTTGATCGGGGTGTGGGCGATCTCTTTTGTCGGTAAGTACCTAATTGTTTTAAAGCTGATTTAAAAAAATATAATATTATATGGTGCTTACATTAATGCTGTGGTAATATGGGTGCAATGATAGTTATTTGGTCATTTAATTTTTGAATTGGCTGCAGAGAAGATCGAGTAGAGAAAATTAATTTTGTTAGTGATTGTGTTTTGAAGAAAGTTGAAGAAAAGTTATAAATATGGTAAGTATCTACATACATATCAATCATATATCAATCAATACACAGATAGTTACCTACATATTCTTAAATTGTATTAAGTAATAAAATTGTTATAATTTTTCTAGAACAGAAAAACGAAAAGGCTGTCGGGTTTTCAGTATCGAAAACAAAGTCTACAAAAAAAAGAAGAAAAGAAAAAACTGGCCAATACTTTAGAAAAATATTTGAAGCCAGAAAATGTGTCAGTGGAAGCATTAGAATCAAGTGCTAGTTCTCTTTCCGGGTCACTTAATGAGCCGTGCGTCCAAGAAGTCGAAATGGAAATTATGAGGGAACATTCCGAATCTGGGGAAGAGAAGGTGACTTTATCTGACTCGGAGTCTCCAAAACCAGAGAGAAGAGAAGTTGGTGACGCTGAAGAAGCAAGCACGTCATCCTCATCAAGGCTTTCTGAACTAAAGAAATTTGGCTGCTCATCAGATTCACAGCAGTCGCAGCAGGACACAGCAACCTCAGATGATCCTGGAGAGTGGCCTGAGATAATATCAACAACATTAACAAACATTTTAGTAGAAAGAGGGCCTGTTCAGGTAACGCAATTTAATTTCCCAACTAATGAAAATGGTCGAAGGTTTTCGAAAAAATATTTCTACCGTTCTCTTCAAAATGGAGAAGAAATTAATAGACCGTGGTTAGTTTATTCAATAAAAAATAATGCAGTTTATTGCTTTTGTTGTACAATATTTGGCAAAATTAAAAACAATTTTTCGCAAAAGGAAGGTGTTTCTGACTGGCAGCATTTGTCACTATTGATTTCAATGCAAATGTTAAAAATCAGTTAGAACTTATAAAATTGTTATCAAAAGAACAAACTGTAAACCAGACGCAACTACGTTTGTTGAATGTAGAAGCAAAGCACTGGCATGCTGTGATTGAGAGAATAATTTTAATAATACAATATTTGTCACGACAATGTCTTGCTTTACGCGGGCAATCTAATAAATTATTTGAAAGCAATAACGGTAATTTTTTAAAAGCTGTTGAAATGATCTCAAAATTTGATTCTGTTATGTCAGAACATGTGCTTCGGACTCAAAAGTCACAAAAAGATGAAACACGAATGGTAAATTATTTAGGGGACAAAATTCAGAATGAAATAATAGATGTCATTGGTAACAAAATTAGAAATAATATTTTGGATTTAATTAGAAAATGTAAATACTATTCTATCATTCTTGACTGTACACCGGATATTAGTCATATCGAACAAATGAGTATAATTTTTAGATTTACAATGTTGGATGAGTCCTCAAAAAAAATTGAAATACGCGAGCATTTTATAGAATTTTGTCCTATTAATGATTCAACTGGAGTGGGTTTAAGTGAATTTTTAATGAATTTACTTTCAAAGTTGAATTTAAATATTTACGACATGCGTGGCCAAGGGTACGATAATGGGGCAAATATGCGCGGCAAACATAATAATAAATCCGCGAGCATTTTTTGTGCCGTGTACAGCCCATACATTAAATTTAGTAGTGAACGATGCTGCTAAAGTTTCTTTTGAGACTTCTGGTTATTTTGATATAGTTCAAGAATTATTTGTTTTTTTTCTGCGTCGGTAAAAAGATGGTCAATTCTGAAAAAAACACACAACAAATTTAAATTTAAAACCACTTAATGATACACGGTGGTCTAGTAGAATAGACGCTGTGAAGCCCCTGCGTTACCAAATTGGGCAAATATATGATGCATTGGTAGAAATAATTGAAGATCGTTTATCCGTACAAGACCACAGTGCTTCACATCAAGCCAAATCTTTGGCTTTAAAAATTCAGAGTTATAAATTTTTGTGCTCAACAATTATTTGGTACAATATTTTAATCAAAATTAATGTTTTGAGCACGATGATGCAAAATCCTACTATAAATATAAAAACTTGCTTAGAGCATTTTAAAAATTTGTTAGATTTTTTCTTAGCTCTTCGATCAGATGAAGAATTCAATAATGTTCTTACTGACGCTAATACACTTGCGGATGAACTCGGTATTGAACCTAATTTCCCTGCTGTTCAGTCTGTTAGACCACGAAGAAAACCCAGACAATTTGATTATTAACACAGTGATGAACCAATTATTGATCCAAAAAGTTATTATAAAGTTAATGTTTATTTTAATATATTAGATCAAACTTTATCGTCTTTAAGAGACAGATTTGAGGGAATAACAAGATATGATACTATCTTTGGATTTCTCTATAATATGTTTGATTTAACGGAAAACGAGCTATTACAATGTTGTAAAGATTTACATCTTCATCTAACTGATGATTCTAGATAGGAATCAGATGTAGATGGAATAGAATTATTTGAGGAGATAAAATCTTTAAAATTACATCTTAAACCTACTTCAGCTGAAAAGCATCAGTTAGAGCCCCAGTCCATCCTTGAATATATTTTTGAAAATCAGCTCATAGCATCATTTCCAAATATGTCAATAGCTCTTAGAATATTACTCACGTTACCAGTTTCAGTTGCGTCTGGTGAGAGATCTTTCTCCAAACTAAAAATTATTAAAAATTATATGCGATCCACAATGTCACAAACAGATTAAATAATCTGTCTATAATAGCAATAGGAAGCGACACGATGGATTCCATCGATTTAGAATTAGTAATTAAAGAATTTGCGGAGAAAAATGCTAGGAAAGTTGCTTTTTTATAATTTTCTAAAAATTTTTTGTTTTTTTATGAATTTTATTCCACTATTTTTTTTGTAAATTTTATTGTTAATAAAACTTTTTTTAAATTTCTGTTTTTCACTTAAATTAATTTGATTTGTTACAGTTAAACTAGGTATGTACTACATAAAATTTATATTTTACAACAAAAATGTAAATTTTGGGGCGGCAAATTTGGCTCTGCACACAGGCGGCCATTGATGCTGGCGCGGTCCTGGCATCTTTATAGGTACCTGCACTTACTTTTGTTTGATATCTCATAGGCATCGTTTATATTGATTTCCTCCTGCTTAATTTATGAATAAATGCTAATGTTTTCATCGATTTCTTGTTTGATAAGTAATGTATTACTATCCATGTTGGGCTTTTCCTTTAGTGATATTTGAGATTGCCAGGTCTATAACAAAGTAAACTGATAGATGATTTGAAATGCTATATTATTTATAACTCTACGCGAAGGATTAAAGAACTATTTGGTATCAACAAACTACCAGTAATACTTATTTTCTACTCAAACATAGCCGTAGATATGGCAGCTGTCAGTTACAAATGAATGATATTATTTTTTCTAAGGCCAGTACTAAAAGTAGGCCTTTTACCAATAGCTTGTCGATCTAAAAATGACATATTATACATCAGTGTGCTAAAAGTAAACAGCAGATTTTTTGAATTTACGTATTTTAAACTGGAAGTGAGGTTATAAAGTTACTCTAGTTACTTCTTTCGTTAGAGGTAAAATGTTTTTAAATAACAAAAGCATTATGTAATGAGTAAAGTAAAATCTGTACTATTATAATTACCTTTGATAACTAACTTTGAAAACTATATTACCGGCTGCAGACACAGCAACCTGCGCCGGTCACAGCCATCTCTTTACTATGATATATAAACTATAACTGTCATAAATGCACACCTTTGCTAAATCGACATTTATAGATTAATAACAGTAAATTTAAGGTCGTAGAAAAAATATTGTACCTATACAAACTCGTATTAAAAGTGTTATCGCACTCGGCATGTTATGTCATAATTTTCATGTCTCGAGCATAAACATTCACTTTTAGCACGTGTTTCATAAATAGCTATTAGTGATTCTTACTTGCACTGTAGCGAGTTCTTTGATGGTAATTAACAGTTAGATAACTCCTACAGAATTTCTGAACTAGCCGTTATCTGCAATTACATCCCACAGAAACCAGAGCGGTGCCTTGTTTTACTTGTTGTGAATGAAGTTAGCTTTGTTTACTTTCACTCTCACATCTCAAGCTACAGATATACCAACCTCCGATTGCAGGGTTGGCCAGTGATGTAGTGGCAAATCTGCCAGTGGGGGAACGCTATTCTTCTGAGGGGTATGGAATATCCCCTAGGAAAACGGGGATCCGAGGGTCCTCTTCCAGAAAATTTTTAAAAGTATAGGTGCAAAAATATGAGTTTTGATGTTTTCTGGTGCAATTTTTCCGTATTACGATGTTGCCAGTTTCGTAGCTTTAATATATAAATATCAAACCTACAACTTTCTAATTCAAACTGTTTTTAATACTTTGCATATTCATAGCAAGTAGCAAGTCATGTTTGACGTAATATTTCTAAATAATAACATAAACCACTAGCCTATATTTAAATGACACTGGAATGAATAATTATCAAATCGTTTGTGCTAATAAGTAAATTCCATAAATTATTTTTTCTTTTTTTAACTTAACAAGAAACCAGTGGGGGAACGCCGTTCCCCCGCGTTCCCCCTCGACTACATCCCTGGGGTTGGCACATTATCATACACAATTACTCAATACTTTAAATTAATAAAACATTTGGTTTGTTTAATATAATAGTATATTATGTTATTAGAAGCAAAAGTTATACTTTATGTGGCGTGGTTGGACGGTTTATCTGCCGAGCACAGCCGAACTACATAAAGATACTTTTGCTCCGAATAACATATAGTATTTTTCTTCAAACGTTTTTATAACAAATTATTTACAACTTTGTGATAAAAATTCGAAGAACATTACTTGATCTCGTCAGCGGCAGATAGGTAATATTATCTGCCGCTGATGAGCGGTGTGGCGATTTTCTTGAAGAGCTTGCTGTCGCATCTCGATAGTACACAAAACTTATATATGAAGTTTCAACGTCATAGTTATTTTCGTTTTTGAGATATTTTGTTCACAGACACACAGACAGACAGGCACACAGACAGACACACAAACCAATGAACAAAAACATGTTTTTTGGGTTCAAGGGACTCTAAAACGTGAATATATGTTAAAAACGCAATTTCGAATTTTTGGGGTGAATCCAATACTTCCTTTATCGTAAAAAGAAATAAAAATTGATAAGGACTTTACAAATATAAATACATATTCATATGTATATGTACGGAAAATGCAAAGTTACCTAGTTTAAGACAATGTAAAAGCTCCCCAAACAACAAATCCTTTTAAAATATATTTATTGAACATTTAACACAAAACTAAAGATACATATCGACTAAACAACTCAACGGTCTATTTACATATAATCCCTTTTTCACACTGCCCCGTTCCTCCTAATAAAAACATCTTTGCTCCAGTTCTTATATTTCCTATTAAAGCACGTTTCATGAGTGAACAAAATAAACTATGAACAATAATATGTGGAGCCGCCGATGGATGGCTTGTAATTGTCAGAACTCCTTTAAAACAGCTATAAATGTAATAATAAGAATGACTCATACAAGCAATACATCTTCTGAAGTTATATAACAAAAATTAAATGTAATATCGAACTCAACATCTTCTAATTGCAAATTAATATTAAAGTGTACAAGATGCTGAAAAGGTTCAAAACTGTAGTACGTATTATTTATTAATGATCTACTATGCAGTAGAATTTCGCAGTAACGTTTCGCGTCGCTTATAATAAACAATAATAATTGTAGGCACATATTTTCGGTGCCCTGAGCTAATCTATTTTTCCCTGGATTCAAATCGGTTCACATGCAGAAATTCACAAGAACTGGCGACTTACCAGAAATTCCATAACGCCTCTGCGGTCTGGGGCTTCCTAATCAGAAACATGATATTAAAGGTGCAAGGCGGACGGCGAGTCGTTTCATGTAGCAGATGGTCACACCGCCCGACCGCAAACACAAACTCGGCCAATTCTACAATCAGTCATGCCAGCAAAACAACAAACATTCGGCTTTTAGCAGTAATGTGCCCATTACATAATACTTCGTCAGGGATATTCTTCGGCGCACGTCCGATGATGTGCCTGTAATAATCCTGAAAATACGGATGATTACCGTATCTAGTACACATTAACCAAACGTTAACTGCATCAATACGTTCAACCCATGTCAATGTAACCCGCAATTGCGGTGACCGCATAGACCGCAAAAGGCACAGGCACAAAACATCTTTGGGAAACGGGCTTCCCAAGCCATCCAGATCCGCTATCTGGAGTCACTGATAAGCA
>CALNHX010004319.1:0-129980 GCA_940337035.1 Agriotes lineatus
GTGTTAAAATTGTAGAGATTATTAAATGCTGATTAACACACGAGTTAGTTAGAATATTTTTTTGTTGATCGTATTTTATAAATAAGAAGAAAATTTAATTTTATTCCATGAAAAGAATTTGACATTAATGGTATCTTTGATTACCTATACCAAAATCATCTATTAAAAAAAATCATTCATTAATAGGGGTTATTAATAAAAAATAATTCATTAATAAGGGTCATTAATAGACGATTTTCTATATATTAATGACACCCGTAAATAAACGATCAACGGAAAAAGTAACTTACAATACAAGTGCTGCTTAAAGCTAGTCTTTAGTCACAAGTAGGGTAGAGTTAAAACGCGATTGAACGAGCATTTTAAGCCCCGCAAGTGACTAAAGATGCTTTACGCATGTGTATCGTACAATATTTTATATACGATAGAATCTAGAAGACACAGTAAATATAAAAAATATTTTAAATGTAAATTACGATTACTAGCAACCGGTCGTAATTTTGCGTGGTTAAAATTTTTAAAATACGTTGCTACTGACAACGTAATAAAATCATCTTAAACACGTTGCTACTGAGGACGTGAACTAATGAAAACATGTTATTAAACAGTCGTTTTACAAACTTCAAACTGCCAACTAAAAGTCAATTGTACACACTGTTGTATATAATAGTAGATTATGCAATGAGGGAGAGAAATGCGTTATTTTGCTGAGGTGCGATAGCACTGAAGCAAAATAGCAGTCTATCCAAATTGCATATACTATTTTTTTCACGTTGCAGGAAGATTTAAAATTACAAACCTGGTTTTCTTAAAACGTAATTTATTGACATTTTTAAATTTTAAAGTGGGTAGCACTGTAAGTCTATGTCAAATTCGAAGTTATTAGGTTAGGTTTTGCATCAGTTTTGACGCATGAAGCTCCCTAGGTAAATTTCTCTAGGGAATAATACATTATTTCTGTCACGATTTTGGTATCGTAGAAACCGTGTTTTATTGCATTTCATTTGGAAATCTACTACATTTCTTCATTCAAATTCGATAAGAAATCTGGTATGTTTATCATTAGCAACACTTTTCTGCCTAGCAACGGCGATTCGTTTTACGTTTGGCAATACTGAAGTGTGTTGTTGGCAAGACTGTAAGTCTATGTCAAATTCGAGGATAGTAGGTTAGGTTTTGCGTCAGTTTTGACACAGTTTGACACAAAACAGTAGCATGCATTGTGTAGCAAAAGTGGTAGATAAAGTTTGGGCATGTATAAATAAAAGCCTGGGAGAATTAGAAGAAGAAAAATGTAAAATGAGAATAATCACAATATGTGGACCAAATAAAGACGATGACGCAGGAAATAATGATAAGTCCTATGACGATTTACTGACTCCCACAAAAAACATTTAAAAAAACCAAAATTATATACATAGGTACCTACTTCAAGCATAAAAACATTCACTAAATAACATTCAAGGCAGAAGGAAGAAGAGCTAAAAGTATAAAAAATTATTTCTCATATACGACAGAAACATGATAGACAATATTGGATGTGAAGATAATTAGAGAAGTAAAACTGAACACAGGCTGGTTATAGGAGAAACAAGGTTTCATACTATGAAATAAACTGATATAATAATTATATGAAAGATAATGCAAGTAAAAAAACTACTCAAAGAACAGAAAAGAGAAGAGCACCTATGCCAATAATCCCTGGGACAAGTTACAAGAATTAGAAAGAATAGAAGAACATCGCAAAACCGAAAGTAACTGAAAAACTGACAACAATAAAAAATTAATATAAACAACTTAAGAATTCCATGGGAAGATTAAAATCAAGGAAGGAACGAACAGTATGGTGGGTACTTATCACTGTAAAAGGAAAAATATAAAGGATGTGATAAACCTAGAAGAGATACCAAAAATCCAAAAGTGATGAAAATGGGCAGGCATATAGTACACTCGTACAAAGAAAAAATGAACCAATTTGCGGTATAAGAAGCAAAAACAGTTGCTTTGGAACAGAAATGGAGGAAAAATTCCAGGGCTATAGAACAGCATTACTGGGTAATAATAAGAAAATTACTAAGAAAATATGACCAAAAAGCCAGAACTATCAGAAGTAGAGAAAACATCTTAGTATTAGAAGAAATGGAAATACTAAATACCTGAAAAGCTACTATACAAAAATAGAAGAAAAGATATCACAAGAAGTTAATAAAGAAGAAGGTGAATAAACGAAGGAGATACAACCAAGAAGGGAAATAAGAAGCCATTAAAAGCTGAAGACTAGAATAGCAGCAAAAAGTAATGATATATGCCCCAAATTGTTTAAATATGGAGGACCAAAAAACTAGTCGACCATCAAACAAAAATACGAATAAATGAGGTATAAATACCGAAAAAAATGTTAGAAGCAAGGCCGTGAGGCAAAAGTAAAAGACGCCAAGAATGCGATAAGAAGAAAAATAAGAAAAATGGCAGGGAATAGGGGAAAGAAGCTTAGAAGAATATCTTAGGTCAAGGAGTTAACCAAGAAAGAAGAAAAATAATAGAGAAAATGCTAATATTCTCGATTTTGAAAAAACTGCTTAAGGACGAAATATGCATCTGAAGAATTTACTATGTAAATACGATGAATTAAGACATGACGAGGTACTAAGACTGTTGCTCTTTATTATTGCACTTACTTCTAGTAATCATGTTTAGTTTCTAAATGCCACAGGGCTTAGTGATAGAATAGCAATTGCGTTGAAGTACCAGCTGAACTATGTTCCGATGCGAACATTATTATCTTTTATGAATAAAAATAATAATTATGCTTGCTTTAATTTCTAACCATTATCATGAAATAAGTTATGCTTGCTGTATTTATCGATTGTTGGATAGTAAACTAGTTTTAAATTTTGCTTAAAAAAACTCCTCTGTTGTTTCAGCACTCTTCTGATGACCATGCTTTATAGTGCATTGAAAACAGTAGATACTAATTTTAGTATTACTACAGTAAATCCCCTCAGGGTCTAACCCCTAAGATGCTGATACAAGCTTTGCAATCCCGAGTTACCCGAGCAAATGGTTCTCCGAAAAAGGGTTGGGCACAAGGTTAACTACCTCTGGGGTTTACAACTCCTCTCGGAAAAAACATTAGTTACGAATACTTTACTTTCGCCGCAGAAATGACAGCTACAAAGATGACGACTAAGGCAAAGAACAAAGGATTTGACTCTTTGAACGTGGAACATTAGAACACTGTATCAAGCAGGTGCCCGAGACGCAACACTTACTAAAATAAAAAAGTATCATCTGGATATTACGGCAATGCAAGAAATGAGATGGCCGGGACAAGGCTAAAATCAGAGACCAGACTGGGATATCTACTATAGTGGACTGACAGGATAACTGTCAGGAATTTGGAGTCGGATTCATAATAGCTAAACACCTCCAGGATAAAATAATAGAATTTGAACCAATTAATGAGAGAGTATGGCTACATACGGGTAAAAGCTAAATTCAATAACATTTTCCTGTTCTCAGTCCGTGCCCCCACTGAAAAGAAAGAAGCCTACGTTAAAGAACTGTTTTACTCCATCTTAGAACAAGCAATAGATAAAACACCAAAAAATGTCGTTAAGCTTATGGAAGCTTAATCAACTCAAAAATAGGAAAAGAACAAGCTTACCTACCAACAGTTGGAAAACATAGTCTCCACAATATATCGAATGACAATGAAGAAAGAACAATAAAGAACAATAAACAAATTTATAAGGGTACCTGGACATCACCGAACGGAGCTACAATCAACCAAATTGACCATGTTTTGATAACGGCTAGACATTACTCTAGTGTCGCAGATATAAACACAATGAAATGAGCAATGTCCAAATCGGATCATTTCTTGGTAAGGACAAAACTAAGAAAAAAGATTAACAAAACTAGAATAATTCTTACCAAGATATAACACACACAAGCTTAAAGAAGAGACTCAGGGAATATTTGAAGAACACTTAAAGAGGAACGCAGATAATAAGGAAAGTAATGAGCAACAGAGACTTGAGGAAATGTGGTTGAGACTAAAGAATAACTTACATAGTGCAGCAGAAGAGGTGCTAGGAATTAGCCAGAAGAAGAAGAAAGAGGCATGCTGAGACCATGAATGCGAAGAGGCAATAAACAAACAAAATGAAGCAAAAAAAGACACTACTTCAAAGACCTACAAGAGCAAAAATGGAAAGTAACCAATTGATGCAGAAGGAAGCAAAGAAACTCTGTAGAAAGAATAAAAGCCATATGCTAATGCCACAGTTGGAAGAAATAGAACAAGCTAATAAAAACAAAGAAAGCAGGCACTAATACAGAGTTCTAAAGGATACCAGCGGAGTTCCAACCCAGAACTTCAACTTGCAAGGACCTTCAAAGAAAATGTTTAACAGAAGGAAAACGGTATTAGCAATATGGAAACATTTTTTTGAGTTGTTAAGTGATCACCGCACAAATGAGAAACAGATTGAGCAAGTCCCAAGCCGTACCGTTAAAACCTAAATAGAAGAAGCAACCCTGCAGGAAGTTAGGGCAAGCATAGATAACATGAAACATAACAAAGCACCAGGAGTGGACAACATAACAGCAGATCTTCTCAAGTATGGAGGTGAGGCAACTACAAAACAACGGCTCAACCTAATTAGAGAGATATGGAGAACTGAAGAAATGCCCCGAGAATGGTCAATGGTTATCATATGTAAAACTGTAAAAACTATAGGGGATATCACTACTATGCCAGCTTATGAAATATTGACCATCATACTGTGTAAGCGCATAAACGAGTAATAATGAATTAGCAATGCAAGATAGTGACGATGATGAAATATCTGTGAATATAGATGAATGGCAAGTTATAAAAAAAAGAAAGAGAAATAATGTGCAAAAAATAATAAATGCAGCTGGACCAACCCATGTTTTAATAACAAACAGGTTTGATTCTCTGTCAAACGAAACTGTTGAAAAAACTATGAACAAAAATAAAAAATCTTAGGAAATATAAAAACCTCCACCAATATTCAGCTATGGAGTAGTAAATTAAAAAAAATGGCTAAAAGCTTATCTAAAGTCACACACTTAAATGAATAGAAAGAATTTCTGTTAGATGGCGCTGTATTAATTGTCAGATTTGAATTTAATATTTTTTTGGGGTAATTTTAAATATTTTTAAATAAAAATGGCCCCCAGGGGTGAAGAGGCCAAAAGCCTAAAACGGCCCCCTCCACAGATGTATAATAAAATAAAAATGAATTGTAAATAATTATCTGTATATATTTTGTTTAATATACGTATTTGATTTGATTTGAATAAAAATGGCAGTAAATTACATTTTCTTTATACCGGGTGTCAACGAATTTATTAGACAAGTCATAACTTCTAGAGTATTAGGTGTATCAAAATGATATTTGGTATAGGTAAATGGTATAGGGAGATGAAAGTTTTCGCATATTTTTGACTTTCTGGTCACTTCCGGTTTCACCGGAAATGGCTCCCGTTTCGAATTTTTAAATAGAACACCCTGTATATTTTTGCATATTTGGATTTCTGAGACAATTTTGGATCAGCATGTGACATTTTAAAAACTTATCCATGGCACACTTGACAAAAGTAAATAAATTATTATCTAGTATTTTGCTTAGAAATATTTAACTTATGAGCTTATTTTTAATCCAATCGCAAATAAATTAGTATCGTTAGATTCGCCAAAAAATTCTCTTTTCGGAAAGTGCTTGTCAAAAAAGGGTCGCCATTTGAACAAAAATAGTTAGACAAGAAAACGTGCTTTTGCCAACTTGTCTTATTCCTATCTATCATACTAATCACTCAAACTTTGCGATTGTAATTTTCTGACATCACCTGAGGTCTTTAGATTAGTTTACGTCTGATCATGGCCACCTAGATGCTATATTAAAACTGGCTCTAAAAAAATCAAGTAGGCTTAAAAACTTTTTAAAATGTCACATTCTGATCCAAAATTGTCTCTGAAATCCAAATATGCAAAAATATACAGGGTGTTCCATTTAAAAATTCTAAATCGGAGCCATTTCCGGTGAAACCGGAAGTGACCGAAAAGTGAAAAATACGCGAAAATTCTCCTCTCCCTATACCATTTACCTGTACCAAATCTCATTTTAATACACCTAATACTCTAGAAGATATGACTTGTCTAATAAATTCGTTGACACCCGGTATATTTTTAATATTATGGTAATTATTTTATTATGGAATTATCAATTAGCTTGAGAAAAAACGGTGCGTAACTCACGCACGTATGTGTCAAAGTAGTAGAACGACCGTAAAGAATACTTTCCCGTGATTAGATAAAGTGCGCGAAAACGTGGTTTGTACGCAAGGAGTGCAAAAAAATCATTCACCATACCTACCAAGTGAAAAATGATTGAGCTTACAGAGTGGTTATTCGTAATCGCCATTACTCGATTCCAATCTCAGAAATCAAAGAAGATCTGGAAACAAAAGGTCATAAACTGCGCAATATTATAAACATGAGACACAGAGTCAGCAAATTACCTTTAATGTTATTCTACGTTGAACCACAATCAAATAACAAAGAAATATGCGATCTTAAATTTCTAAATAACATGCGAATCGAAGTAGAAACGCCAAATAAAAGAAAGCATCATACAATGTACAAGATGCCAAATTTATGGCCATTCAAAATCGTACTGTACAAAACTCTACAAATATGTGAAATGCGGAGGTAACCATTATTCCACATCAAGTAAAAAATCTAGAGATACGCCAGCTAAATGTGCACTCTGTGAAGGCAATCACATCGCCAACTATAAAGGATGCACAGTGTACAGTGAGTTACAAAAGGCAAGAGACAGGTCTGCAAACGTGGACCATCAAACTCTAAGCCATTCTACATTGCAACTTACAAGAAATACACAGCAAGGTATAAGATCCAATCAGTCATTTTCTGGAGTACTACAAGGAACTACTACGCAAAACCCAACTGAACACTTTTCTCATTGAATTCAAGTCAATGTTTGTCAATCAGAACGGCATGATACTAAACCTGCTGTCTACTGTCATAAACAAAATCGCTAATTAATGAACCTCTCTCTCTGTACTTGTTCATGGAACGCAAATGGCTTAATTAACCAAAAAAACTGAATTAATTAACTTTCTATAATACAATAAAATCGATTTACTACTGGTTTCGGAAATACATTTTACTGAGGGGACAGTATTAAGAATACCACAATACACAATATATCACAATAATTATCCTGAGGGAACGGCCCATGGTGGCGCTGCAATAATTATTCGGAACATCATAAAGCATCACGATATACCTACAAATCAAATAAATAAAATCCAAGCAACAATCATCCATATCAGCGAGTAGCCGTAGTCCTTTGATACAGCTGCTATATACAGCCCACCCAAACACACAATTTCAACTGAAAAATATGAAGCATTTTTTCAGCAGCTGGAAAACAGATTTATAAGGTAATTCCGGGAGAGATGCCCCACCGGTATAGATGCCCCAGTATGCTTAATTTGGTCAAAATTTCGATAGGTGGCGTTAGAAGCAGGTTTTAGTTAGAGTCCCTGTATATAAAGAGTTGAGACATGTAGGGTGACTTGTTTTGGATCCACAAACCACGGAGTACCTGATTTTTGCCGATTTTAAACTTTATGCATACTTCTTTCAACTAAAACAAATGAAATATATCTTTGCTACATCACATGGTCCTTGATTTGTGGATCCAATGGCTCAACTCTTAATACATATAGGAACTCTAGTTTTAGTTAGAGTCCCTGTATATGAAAGAGTTGGGACATGTAGGCCGACTTGTTTTGGATCCACAAACCATGGAGTACCTAATTTTTGCCGATTTCAAACTTTATGCATACTTCTTTCAACTAAAACAACTGAAATATGTCTTTGCTACATCACATGGTCCTTGACTTGTGGATCCAATGGCTCAACTCTTAATACATATAGGAACTCTAGTTTTAGTTACAGTCGCTTTATATACACTAACGTTAACAGTCTGGCCATATATGGTCACGATTCCGATTGGTGCCGCCATTTTATGTCTTGCGTCATTTTGACAATAAGATTTAAATTTCAAAAACGTCAAAGTCACATTTATTCAAATAAATTAAGTTGACATTCAATCAAAAAAATCGTTTAAAATGCGAGTACATAGTTAAAAACTGATCATAATTTTTAGAAACAACTAGAACTACAGTTTATTAACGGTAAGCTGACAAGGTTTAAAGAAATTTATCAATTTCAAAAATTTTCTTTAGATATGAGGTATTGCTGTGCAGTCGGATGCAAGAGAAAATCTGAAAAATGTGTGCTAACCGAAACTTAGGAATAGGGACAGACGAAACTTATGGACAAAAAAATGAATAGAGAAAATTGAAGAATTTGTGAAAGCATTCTGCAGATTGTATGTGGAAAAAGCACGAGTTGGTGGCAACAAAGACTTAAGGATAATGCTGTTCTAACATTATTTACTTTCTGATCGTCTGCTTCGGAGCCTACAGCTATTGAAAATACCAAAAACATTAGCCGTCCAAAAACTGATTTTATCGACGTTTAAATTTAGGTATGGAGTCTTGCGCATTTTAATGCAAAAATAGGTCTGAACATGGTATTAAGATGAAAAGCTTCCCTAGAAAACAAAGCGGGGCTTGTGGTCAAACAGGTTAATCGAGCATAAAAGGTCAGAATAGAATCCAAATGTAAAAGCAATTTATATAAATAAAGTGCATATTGTTGATGTAAAGCATATTGCAACTTTTAATCAATTAGAAAAGTTTATTATATCCAAAGTTATCGGTGTTTGTTCAAGAATAGCTGAAACGAAAACGAAAAAGCAATTACAGTTGTACTTCTGTGGCAATGCACAATGTAGGCTATATAAATTAAGTGGGAAGTTATGAAAAGTAATTTTAAGCATATTAGACTGTATAATCACTGTTTTATTAGTTTTGGGATCACTTCTGTAGATTTGTTATTTATGTGAGCAGCAACTGTAAATAAAATTTATAATATCTCATTGATACTACATTGTTTGTTTTACTATTTAGTCATATATTTACTTATACTAAGCATTTATTTAATTAAACTATTCCAACACCAACCCCGCCACTGCTTTTTACCCGCCTATGGAGGCGGCCATATTCTGTCTTATGTCATAAGTGACATTTCATATGGCCAGACTGTTGTATATAAAGTGACTGTAGTTTTGGTTAGAGTAACTGTATAATAGGAGAGTAGAGCACACGATGACATTTAGGGATCCATACTGTGAAGTTAGTCATAATGTTCATAGTCGACTAAATCAATTTAGTGTTGTGGATTCGTGTTTGAGCTTGAGTGTTTATTTGGATATAGTTCTATTTAGATGAAAGAATGGACATTTTGAATAGTTGAAAATAATAATAATGTAGGTACAGATTTATTGCTTTAAATGCTTGTTTTGTTCTTATTTTTTCGTAATTTTGAATGTTGAACTAGCAGAGACTCGTATTTCTTTTTGTAACAAGGTTCAGGTGGTGAAATGTCTACATCATCTTCAGAATTTGAAATTTTACTTAACAGTATTGTTGGGATAGCAGTCTTTTTTAGTATTTTATGACCACTTTTTGCAATTTCCCATTGATTTTCATCGAAATGTTGTTCACATATTCTTGGTCTTTTACAGCCGTAATCTTCTCGTCCAATATTTTTTAACCAAATTTTTTTCCTCTCTAGATTGTTTGGGATACTAGCTAAATAAAATCCATTTTCAGAACGATTTTTACACCCACACACAGAACAACCCGTCATAACAAAATTAAATTCTTTGTTTGGATTTCGAAAATCGAGTTTTGAATAATTTTGACAAATTTAATGTCACTGTCATTTCAAAAATCCAAAGCCCGCCGCGTACTTCTGAGCTCCAATGGGATCATAAGTTCCAGAATGGGATCCAACCAATCAAATGCTCTTACCGCGTTTGCTTTACTCTCCTATTATACAGTTACTCTAGTTTTGGTTCTAGTTTTGGTAGGGACTCTAGTTTTGGTTACAGTGCCTTTATATAGACAGTGGCGACAATGGGGTGTCCTACTTTTGATTGGCTCCCTAGGTCACGTGATTTTAGCCGCCATGTTTCGGCTAAATCACCTGCGATTAGTGTTATACTTTTGGCAGTACTGAAGTGTATTGTCAGTCTATGTCAAATTCGAGGTTAGTAGGTTAGGTTTTGCGTCAGTTTTGACACAAACTGACGCAAATCCTAACCTGCAAATCTCGAATGTTTTCAGTACTGCCAAACGTAAAACACGTATCACAGTCGACTTTGATCACAGATTTAAATGAACACCCGTTAGAAATTTGCATAAATATGGCGGCGGGGGTGTGGCTTAGTTTTGTATTGTCGCCACTGTCTATATAAAGGCACTGTAGTTTTGGTTAGAGTCCCTGTATATACAACAGTCTGGCCATATGAAATGTCACTTATGGCATAAGACAGAATATGGCCGCCTCCAGTGGCGGGTCAAAAGCAGTGGCGGGGTTGGTGTTGGAAAATAGTTTAATTAAATAAATGCTTAGTGTAAGTAAATATATGACTAAATAGTAAAACAAACAATGTCGTATCAATGAGATATTATAAATTTTATTTACAGTTAGTGCTCACATAAATAATAATAAATCTACAGAACTTAAAGTGATCCCAAAACTAATAAAACAGTGAGTATACAGTCTAATACGCTTAAAATTACTTTTCATAACTTCCCACTTAATTTATATATCCTACATTGTGCATTGCCACAGAAGTACAACTGTATTTGCTTCGTTGTGTATTTTGCTTTTTCGTTTTCGTTTCAGCTATTCTTAAACAAACACCGATAACTTTGGATATAATAAACTTTTCTAATTGATTAAAAGTTGCAATATGCTTTACATCAACAATATGCGTTTTATTTATATAAAATGCTTTTACATTTAGATTCTATTCTGACCGTTTATGTTATTCTAATATGCTCGATTAACCTGTTTGACTACAAGCCCCGCTTTTTTATTTCTATGGAAGCTTTTCATCTAATACCATGTTTAGACCTATTTTTGCATTAAATGAGCGAGACTCCATACCTAAAATTTAAACGTCGATAAAATCAGTTTTTGGAGGGCTAATGTTATTGGTATTTTCAATAGCTGTAGGCTCCGAAGCAGACGATAAGAAAGTAAATAATGTTAGAACAGCATTATCCTTAAGTCTTTGTTGCCACCAACTCGTGCTTTTTCACACATACAATCTGCAAAATGCTTATCACAAATTCTTAAATTTTCTCTATTAATTTTTTAGTCCATAAGTTTCGTCTGTCCCTATTCCTAAGTTTCCGTTAGCACACATTTTTCAGATTTGCTCTTGCATTCGACTGCACAGCAATACCTCATATCTGAAGAAAATGTTTGAAATTGATAAATTTCTTTAAACCTTGTCAGCTTACTGTTAATAAATTATAGTTCTAGTTGTTTCTAAAAATTATGATCAGTTTTTAACTCTGTACTCGCATTTTGAACAATTTTTGTTGATTGAATGTCAACTTATTTTATTTGAATAAATGTGACTTTGACATTCTTGAAATTTAAATCTTATTGTCAAAATGACGCAAGACATAAAATCCCGGCACCAATGGGAATCGTGACCATATATGGCCAGACTGTTAACGTTAGTGTATATAAAGCGACTGTAGTTTTGGTTAGTGTACCTGTATAATACTTTAGTAAGAGTAGAGCAAACAGCGAAAATTTTTGGATCATTTATTCATGGCTACCATGACTTAATGATATATTGAAAAACAAGGTTGGTAAAACTGACTCACGAGTTGTCAGTTTCATCAAATTCAGGTTAGGTTTTGTGACAGTCTGTGTCAAAACTGACGCAAAACCTAACCTGCTAATCTCGAGTTTGATGAAACTGACAACTCGTGTGTCAGTTTTACCAACCTTGTTTTTCAATATGTCATTAAATCTTGGTAGCCATGAAAAAATGATCCAAAATTTTTCGCTGTTTGCTCTACTCTTACTAAAGTATTATACAGGTACACTAGTTTTGGTTATAGCCCCTTTATTTACAAATAGTAGCGACACCCTTTGATGTTGCCGCTGGGGCAAAATCACGTTGGTATCTCTTAAGTCCCTAGCATATTTAAAAATCGCCTAGGAAGTTGCATAATTAATTAAAATGTGACATTGACAGTTGTCGTGTTTTTATTCATTTTTCTCTTCGGGGGCTAATTCGAAGTCGAGGACGTGGAAATGCCAGGGTGTTGTGTCGATAAGTGTAAAAATAGTAGCAGAAAAGGATTTCAGGTATTCAGATCTGTTATTTTTTCACTGTTTACACTGAAATTTACCGTTTAGTAACTTTTTGTATTTTCATGTTTGCATCAGGTTTGCCCCACGATGTCGCTACTATTTGTAAATAGAGGGGCTATAGTTTTGGTTATAGCCCCTCTATTTACTCTCAAACTCTTTCTCCTCGGCGAAAGTGAAACACGAAATATCTAAAGGTAAAAACAATAAAACTCCTGGGTTTGACTTAAGGTCGCCTCTAATACTTACTTAAAAACAATTACCCAGAAAAGCAATAGTGTTACTGACCACCATATATAATTGTATGATAAGGTTAGTGTATTACCCAGTAACTTGGAAGTTCGCATAAATATAGTAATGATTTTTGTTTTTTTAAATTTTATTCTGTACTCAGCCAACAGCTGTTAGGCCAATTATAGGCGTCGCTGTACATTTTATGGGGACTTCCAACCCCACTAACGACTGTCATGATGTTATTATGACATCCGGGACCAACTATTTCCGTGGCAGCTGTACCACGAGGCGCCACGAGAAGCAGTCGTAAAACTCCCATCCAAATTCTGACCAGAAAGAGTGTTGCTTAACTCTACTGCTTGTAAGTGGACGCTTGTTCAAGCTACACCACCCAGGACCTTAAATCTACAAACCCGGTAAACCGCCACAAGATGCTGAATCATACCCACCCATTAACTTACTTCCAACTATGTTCAAAATATTTGAAAGACTGGTTGAAAAGGATTACATGCAGTTGATCTGAATGAAATAGTACCATCACACCATTTCGGCTTCAGAGAGCATTACTCCACAATACAACAAACGCGTAGAATAGTGAATGAAATACTTAAAGGTGTTGAGAAGAAGAAATTATGCACTGCCGCCTTCCTTGACAGAAAGCCGCTACTTTCAAACAAAATTCTATCTGGAAACATCCACATATCATCCCATCAAGTCATGAGTGCAACAAGGTAGTGTGCTGGGACCTTTCCTTTACCTACCTTTTACTGGCGATATTCCAACTACAGCCAGTACAAAAATTGCTACTTTGCGGACGATCCTGCATTACTTATAAATTATCTGTCAATCAAATTACATAAGTAGCAATTAATTCGGAGTGTAGTCACTGGACTACTTCTCCTTTCATTGTAACTTGCTAAACTAATTTACTTATTAGCATGTAAAGCAGATTGTAAATCTTCATTATCAATAAAAAAAAATAATTTGATAATAGGCTTTATTACTCAAAAACATATTACATGAGATCAACTACTATGTTAACCCTGATATGAATAAAACCTACTAAACGAAAACCTAATTTTTAACTTAGCTACTAACAAAACAAAATGCTACTACCTTTTAAGTAAAACACTATCGATGTCACAAATATACTGAATAACTAGGAACATAGTGCTCATCACTGACATGGTATCACATACATACCTCTTCAAATAGAAGTAAATTGCAGAATATGAAAAATAAATTTATCATTGAGTTAAACATAACTGTAGGTTATCAAACCAGTTGCTACTATGTGCATTTTGAAGCCTATTTCAAAGAAACGAGGTTAATCTTGAAGTTACAGGTAAAGCCTACAGAACAAAAATCCTGTTTTAAAATTACTGACAAATGAAACAAAATAAACTGGCCAATTAAGAAACTATAAACATACTCACTACTATCACAAAAACACACGTAATGATTGTAGCATATTGCACAAAATAAACAAAGAGATATTTTAAATGAACTTATTGTTACGATAAACAGAACTGCCAAAATTAGCCACCAGAACATCATTCTTGAGGTTATCACAAAATTCCCTTAACCAGTTTAAATAAATTCAGTGCTTTTGAAATGTCAGACGGAGGAAATGGTTCACTAGAGAACCAAACAGAACTGTCGGCAACAAAGTGTGGTTTCGGCTTAAAGTAATAAATTGAGTTAGCTTTTGACATACAATCCTTAGAACATTTGGACAAATAAAATCTGTATAAACCTGGAAGGTCAAATATTGATTTTGCAAGAAGTTCATGATTCACATAGGCTAATTTTTGGTTCTGCTCAGATCCTATGTGGAATAATCGCAGTATCATTATATTTATTACAGTAATGCTGCCTCTCCCTTCCTCGTACTTAGCAACTTCATTAGAGGTTAGGCGTAAATGGTCGACAAGTGTCGTACAATTGCAAACCTTCAAGTTGTAGAATATCATAGTGTTTAGCAGAACAAGCGGAGAGTGAACACCCAGCTGACCGCTCTCCCATAGGTGCTTTTCTTCTACGCAGGGTTGGACATAACGGCAGTTATCATAAACACTCAAAAAATCAATAGCCATCTCATCTAAGCGTTCTCTAAATGTTGCGTAACAACAATCGCCGAACAGATTATCAGTTCTCTGGTTCAAACTTAGATATTTTTGAATACCCAAGCAGAGAAGGTAAATATGGTCTGGAGCATAATGCTGCCCATTGGGATTTTTAATTTCAATAATGAAGAGGTACAGCAGTTTGTTGACCATATGCGGACACAAATCCTGTAGTTTCCCCTTAATCTGAGGCCTGGGAGGCACAGCTTCAACAAGTTCTCTGTTTTTACATTTAATCCACTGGTTCCAGCAATCCATACCCAACTGCAAGTTAATGTTAAAACCAGGTGAAATTTCGACTGTCGCTTCGGCAGGATTTGTTAGGGTCTCTTTCACATCGATTTGATTGCTTGTTGCAACTTGGGAAGATCCTTCACCGAATGTTTCATTATTCAACTCGCCTACAGCCTCCGTATCTTTTCCTTCAGCTGCAGCAAGTTCAGCCATCGTCTGCTTTTTCTATTTTCAAGGGATGCCGAGAGTCGTTTGATGTGATAGCAATATCTAGGATTACAAAAAAGAAATTATTGTACATTCACGTAAGTATTGATATGTAAATACTTACCGGTACTGCAAATGCAATTTAAAGTGGTATCTATTTGCTTAAATAGTTTTAAGAAATCTCCACTTGCAGTTACAGAGAGAAAGTTCGACCACACCGCGCTGCAACGAAAATAAAGCGTCCTAGTCAGTGTTGCCAACTCTTGATTTGATAAAATTGTAATAAATTTGGCAGTTTGGGTAATAATTTAAATTCTACTCAAATCCGTTTATATCATCAGTTTTTATGTTAGCGTGAACTTTCGAACTCGGTCTTGAACGCCTGTAGACTGAAGGTAAATTCACATGCATTCGATATCCGATGTCTGATATACGAATCGGATGTTTTTTACGGAACGAATATTTCTGGTCATTCACATACACCCGAATTTCGTAAAAAAATATTCGGCCGTATATTTAAAGATCTAGGGATATTTCGTTAAGAATCTAGTTACTGTTGGGCCGTTATGTTTACCACCCATGTTTATTTTAAATCTAATCCAATCTAACCCTAAAAAATCTGGTGTGATACACGCACACAACTTTCCTTTTACAGTGATCTTATAATTAGCCAAAAATATTATTTTTAATTTTTAAGCATTTGTCAAAAATTACAAATTCTACAAAAACAGTACAAAATAGAGCGTTAGTTCAAGAGACAAATTTTCTCTAGAATTTTAAGCTGAATTTAAAAATGTAATAATATACCGGGTGTGCTATTTAAAATAGGAGTTCATAAAAAAAAATAGAAAAAGAAAAAAAAAACCCATTTTAGAAGTATTCAACAGGAAAATCACTTATCTCACATCAATACACATTAAAAATGTAATAAAAATGTAAAGTTTAAAAAAAATCGTTAGAGCCGTTTTTGAAAAAATCGAAAAAACTTAAAAAATGACAAGAGTAAATACCTACTTCCGGTTATGCTATTTTCTTCAAAAGCTTGCTGTCGCATCTACATAGTACACAAAACTTATATATGAAGTTTCAACGCCATACCTCTTTTCGTTTTTGAGATATTCTGATCACATACAGACACACAGACAGACCAATTAAAAAAATATACGTTTTTTGGGTTCAGGGGACTCTAAAACGTGAAGATCTGTTGAAAACTCAATTTCGAATTTTTGGGGTGAATCCAATACTTCCTTTATTGTAAAAGGAAGTAAAATTGCAGGCATTTAGTATTGCTGTTGCTTGTTTGCTGTGTTAACCCTTCTGTGGCTGTGTTTGCTAATACTAATTGGTTTAAAATGGATGATCAGAATGATGATAATTCAAGGGTAATAAATATAAATAAATGTAATTCACGTAATACAATACCGACTAATTCACAGTTCGAAATCTACCCAGAGGACGAACTAGATAATAGCCACTGTGACAATGAGTCGTCAGTTGAGGAGCTATTAATTAGATTAGTACTGATTCGTGCAGATCTGTGAGACTCTCGACTGCCTTTGCAGTAGCGCAATAAATGCATTCGGGATAACCTGTGGTTAGAAGTCTACAGTGAATTTGGTGCTCAAGACCAGTTCTCCGTTGAATATTTAATGAAGAAATTGCGTAATTTAAGAGACACCTATGTCAGACTAAAGAGCAAGTATGAGGCCTACGTACCCACAGGTAATGCTGGTAAAAAGCGGAAGAAGAAGTGGGAATACTTTGAGCAGATGTCATTTTTAAAAGAAACTGTGGAGTATCTACCCACAACATGTAATATTTCGAGTTCAGGCACTCCAAGCCCTACAGATTCTGTACATTTAAGCTCATCACAAAACCTTTAAAAAAAAAGGAAAATCAATGTTGCAAGTACCGATAAAGCTATCATTGATGGTCTTCATAAAATAAATGTATCACCACCCCCACTACCTATTCCTTCACAAAGTGATATAAATCCAGTATGCCAAAGATTATCTGATATTCTAAATAATATTCCACCATGAAAGAGAACATTAGTAGAAAATACATTATTACAAACTGCATATGATGCTGCAAAAGATTACATGTAATAAAGCTGAAAATGAATTAAGAGTTTATTTTTTCAATTAAAGGATAAATATAAACAACTATATTATATTTTATTGTTTGCAATCTTACATTTAGCATATTAAACAAATTAATTCTATAAAATTGGTACCATTTACAATTGTATATTATGATTATTTATTCCACTGAAATGGAATGGCACACTCACAAAAAAAAATATGACGTTAACTCTTCCCTAATTACGCAAGCATTCCGAGCATATATGTTACTGCTTACACGTTTCAATTGAGTTAGATTAGTTGCAGGTTCCTCATTACGCCACTCTCCAGGCACAACCTGCCCATCACTATCCTCACTATCAGCTCCAAAAGCAGGTAAATAATGTTTGTGATCTTTGTTTACAGTTGATTCCATAATAATTACCCAATTATGTAGACAAACTGCTGCAGTATCTATGCTTGCTATTATGGGCTTTCTAAAAATCCTCGATCTTGCAACGAAAATACCAAATTTGTTCTCAATAACTCTACGTGCCCTGCATAATCTAAAACAATAATAAACAAATCTTATTTAGTACGTAATGTCTTATACCAATGTCTAATATTGCATGTGTTTCAGCTATATCTTATTAAGTTATTTATAATAGTTTACTTGCCAGAATTAAAAATCCTTTTATTCTGTGGTAAGAAATGTCCAGGATAAGGTCGCATAATATTAACGGTCAGGGGAAAAGCTTCGTCAGCTGCAAAATAATAATTAATTGGATCACCTCACATTCAATTGGTGAAGGAGGTGGGAAATGCAGACTGTTGCTCATAAGCTGTTTCCCAAAATCCGAATTTCTAGAAATGCCACCATCACTATGACTTCCTTCAGCTCCTATATCAACCAGAGTAAATTTATAATTGGCATCACACACTGCCAATAGTACAAGGCTATGAGTGCGCTTGTAATTATAAAATGTGGACCCAGATTTTGGAGGTGCCTGTTTACAGAATTAAAAAATATGTGTATTTAGTACGGTAGTCCCTATGGAATTGCTAATAATACTCACTTGGATTAGAACATGTTTTCCATCCATTGCACCTACGCAGTGTGGAAGCTGCCACTGATGTTTAAACTCTTCTGCTATATTTATCCAGGTAGCAATATTAGGAGTTAATAATACCTCTTTGTTCAAACAGTCCCATAAAATACTGCAGGTTTCTATTATAATCTGTGACACAGTACTCGGGGCAATTCGAAAGGCATAGGATATCGATATCATAATGTCTCCATCTGCAAGATATCTGGAATATAGTTGGTTCAGACCCATATTATTTCATAGAGATTGTAGAACAAATATTACATACCTTAAAGTTAATGCCAGTCTTTCATCGGGTAAAATTAGCTGCCGTGCACAGTACAGCTTTTGTAATTTTGGACCCACTCTTCAATTCATCGAAAACCTCAGTAGATATCCTTAACCTTCCACTGGTCGCGCACGGTGTCAGAGACCGGGCCAACACAAAAATACGTATAAATTAGGAAATAGGATTTGGTGGGGGTAGCCGCTGGATCTACCTTCCCGAATTATGCCATCGCATTAGCAGTTCCGCTTTAGCCGCATACTGGTGCTTATGTTCAGAGTTACAGTGCAACCCGGTGAGTGAGACCGGCGTGACCATTTGCGTAACAGTTATTGTTAGTTTTGAACATTAGTGTTTTTTAAAATTAACAGTATTATTATTAGTTTTTTGTAAATTTTTGTAAATATAAAATGTCTCAGTGGTCTTACGTAAAAGATCAAGAACGATTACGGAAGCTAATGGAAGAGGTGCAGGACAGTGATGAACCTACACAAATAATTTATGATGATGAATCTGACGCAGATGAACGTGATCATTTGGAAGCCGAAATACATGAAAGTGACACCGAACAAGTATTTTCTGATGGCGAGGAGGATGATGTAACAAGTAATCGTTTGTCATTCATAGGTAAAAAATCATTAGTATTGATATAATCTTTCTAATTTTTTTCCTCTTTACTTAGGTAAAGACTCAACCACGTTATGGGGGAAGTATCCAGCGGAATCACGCTCTATTAGAACACGGAAAGAAAATATAATCAAATTAAGACTTCCCAGCCCTTTTTTACCAAAAAAGTTTCTAAAAGATCCTGTTGAGATATGGAACTATTATTTTAATTACGAAATTATTACCATTATTGTCGATTCTACCACCTACCTGATGCTCCAGAACCGCTGCGGTGAGGTCCTTGGTTCCCAGCTGCGGTAGTGGTACCATGCTGAGATCCCTGGACACCATGATACAGGTCCTGGGTTCCTTGCCAACCACTACATCGTAGTTGGCCATCCTCAGTCCCCTGACCTTATTCCTGTAAATATACGGTTCTTGAATGAGGACTATTTCTCTCTTGCCAGTTAGGGCGCTCATCAGCTCTGCCGTAGCGCCCCTACTGTGCTGAAGATTGATCTGACTTACCCGCAGTAAATCCATTATGGGGAATTAATGGTGCGGGAGCTGTGGTCCTTTCAGTTGTCCTTCTTGGCCTGCTTTGACACGCCGGCCTCAGAAGAGTCCTGGCGGGCTGCTCCACTCCACGTCGGCACCCTTCGCACTGCGAGAGTTACCAACTGGTAGTAGAGCTGCCACCCAGACTTCTCCAGAGTTCGGACAGTATCTCCGCTGACCATGAAGGTCAAGAACCACCCTCCTGGTCCTCCTGTCGTCTGGACATGCCTCCATTGCTCCACTCTTAGTGAGCTGTTCTGCATTGAAAGCATCTGCCTCAGCTTTTCCAGGTCAACCTCCTCTTGGCTTCTGAGCCAGAAACCCACCTTCTCTGGCCATGGTGCCTCCGATGTACTTGTTGGGGCAAAGGTGACTCCCTCGGCACTGAGAGGTGTCCAGCCCTCCAGCCATCTTGCTGAGGTGTCGTCCTGGGCAGTTACTAAGAACCAGCCTGGTTCCACTAGTCCTGAATTCCTGAACCGGAGTTCTGGCCCCTGGGGACCCCTTCGGGGCCTGCCATGGCACTAAACATCTCGGCAACTATGTTTGCTCTAATAGCCTCAGCTTCCTTTGGGAGAACCTGGCCATCTGGTCGGTCATACCTGATTACAACCTGGTTTTCCCTATTAGGCGGCTTTGGCTCCGTTGCTCGCTGGGACTTAGCCGTGGTTTTTCTCAAAGGATGAGAAGCCTTGGCTTTCCCTGCTTGCTTCGGTAAGCTTTTTGGCCTTTTTTTCACTGCCTCTGGGGGAGTGTCATCACTCCTCGGTCTTTTAATGGTCGGTCGGGTACCTGAAGGACCTGGTTGGCCTTCCGTTACCCTGACTCGTCCCATGGAGTGCGTGATGAGCTCTATGGGTTTGCGTGCAGCAGCCCCTTTTGCTCCCCTCGCCTCCGGACCTCTTATTTTTCCCGAGGGCTGTCTCTGCAGCTTACATGGGCCCCTAGGTTGCTGGCCCTGGCCACTCTTTGGAGAGTCGCCTGGACTTGCTTCCCTAGGACCCTTGTCAGCCGCTTCCTGGAAAGAGTGTTCTGCCTGGCTTGCCTGGGCAGATGGACCCTGGCCTTCCCGCAGTTCCCTCCGTTTTGCCCTCTCCTCTCGCCTCTTAAGCGTTCTGGTCTTCCTCTTATTTTCTTTTCGCTTCTCTTTGCGACGGGCCTCCCTAGCCGCTTTATCCATGAGGGAAACGCTAGTCTCCCCCTCGGATTCGCTGCCGGATGACCCGAGAAGCAGTTTCTCTTTCTCCGAATTTATTTCGGAGCCTTCCTTTGTTACTTTTTTGGAGCTAGGGTGTTCTGGGTTTTGTGGCACGTTCGAATCGTAATCCATTTTTTCTTCTTCCATATTTCTGTAATTGGGGATGATGTGTATTTTGTTTCTGTTTGTGCTTGTTCTGTATTAGTGTGCGTGAAGTGATATGTATGATTGCTTTGGGGTTAGAGTCCTCCGTGTACCAGTTTCCGCGAAGTATCATGGCAGAGCTGGTCCCGATTAGGAGGTCTGGGCCGCCGCTGACAAAGCCCCCCGAGATACGCAGCAGGGCCCTATTCCAGGCACCACCTGGCACTACTACATACCACGGGATTTTTCGACGGTTGAAAGGGCAGCCCCCTACGCTGGTTAGGCAAGGGTGGGCCCCTATACTACCCGTCGGCCCAGGTGTGCCGTACCTGGTTTCTAAGCCAGCTACCACTGCCAGATCAACCTAACCAGGGCCCCACCTCGATACTTCTTGAGAAACGGAGATACCGGTCTTCCCTGTCCCCGTGTACATGTTGTGTAGATGTGTTTATTGGGTGTATGTGTAAATGTGTGTGCTGTCCTTTTAGGTCGCCTCTTACGCCAGGCAGGACATACCTTGGGACTATTCTTTGCCGGACCCCACGCGGCCAAAAAAAGAGTTAAGAAGAACTTTTTTCTGAAGAATATTGTTTAATTTTGACCTACAATATTGTTTTGCAGCCTTTGTTAGTTTAGCGTATTGACTGATGAGGGGACTCAATAATTCATTTACGATTTAGAAGAAGAAACAAGCATTTGCAGTCCGTACGAAGAACGGGCATCTTACTAGTCAAGGATAAGAAGAATGCAGTGCATGCAGACGCAAGAGACTTGCTCAAAACACGAAATTAAAAAATAACAGCACAAGATAGAGGAATGGAGGCAGAAGCTGAAGAAGGCCAGGGCCCGATTTGGGCTGTAGCGCCATAGGAGAAAGAGATCAGTAAAAATGGAAATGCTAAATACCTGAAAAGCTACTATAACAAAATCGTGAAGAAATGGGGTAATAACGAAGAAGGTGAAGAAACAGAGAATATAAAACCAAGAAGGGAAATAAAAGAAGCAATTCAAAACTGAAGACTAGAAGAGCAGCAGGAAATAATGATATATGTCCCAAATAGTTTAAATATGGTGTAGAATCAGATTTCTTAATAAAGAAAGGAATAAGGCAAGGGAATAACTTAAGCCCACTTTTATTCGTCATATACATGAAACAAATGTTTAAGCCTTGGATAGAACGCCAAAGGTCTATATAGGGAACTGAAAACTAAATCCAATATATCTACAAAATTTAGCTTTTGCGAATGACATACCTAGTGATTGTAGCAGAACAAGAGACATGCAACAATTCCTGGACCCTTAAACCAGCAACGGAAATGGAAAACAAGGGTATAAAACTCACCATTAAAAAATTTAAAATATTACACATAGCCAAAACAGAAGACATGAAAGGAAGAAGAACATATATGCAGATTTAATGGAAAAGAAAGAAAATTTGTGATATGCTATAAACAGTGGGACACAATAATTAATAAAAATATCAGGATAGAACAAGAAAGTTTAAGCAGGATTGAAAAAACAGCACAAGACAGTCAGTTAGAAGTGAAAAGGAAGTAAGTACAAAAGCCAAGGTAATGGTATACAAAAGAGTAGGTATATATATATTAACAGTAATTTAAGCCTCAAAAAGCTGGACGATGTAAGAAAAACATAAAAGTAAAGTTACTGCGATACAAATGAGATATCTGAGGAAAAAAGCTCGAAAAACTCAAAGAGAGTGAGAAATAACACAATAAGAAAATATTTAAAAGTACCCACAAGAACTAACAGAAACCATAGAGAAAAAAATAATTAAAATGGTATGGTTATGTGATACAAATGAATGAGGGTTAAATACCAAAAAGAATGTTAGAAGCAAGGCCCTGAGGCAAAAGTAAAGGAAGAATGCGATAAGAAGAAAGAATAAGAAAATTGCCAGAGAATAGAGGAAAGAAGCTTAGAAGAAACCTTTGGTCAAAAAGTTAATCAAGAAAGAAGAAAAATAATAGAGATAATGCTGATATCCTCGATTTGGATAGAACTGCTTAAGAACGAAATAGGTATGCACAATCTGAAGAATTTGCTAAGTACATACGATAAATTAAGACGAGGTACTAATACTAAGTACGATGCTCTTTATTATTGCACTTAGTTCTAGTAATCATGTTTAGTTTTTAAAAGACACAGGGCTCAGTGATAGAACAGCAAGTGCGTTAACCACAAGCTGAATTATGTTCTGTTGTCAACATTATTATCGTTTATGGATAAAGAGGATTATTATGTTTGCTTTAATTTATAACCATTATCATTATACTTATAAGTTATTCTTGCTGTATTTACCGATTGTTGGATAGTGACCATTCTTTATAGTGCATTTAAAACAGTACTAATGAAATTTAGTATTAGTACAGCAAATCCCCTCAGAGGCCAACTTTAAGATGCTGCAATCCCGAGGTACCCGAGCAAATTCTCCTCCGAAAAGAGGTTAGGCACGAGGTTAACTACCCCTGAGTTTTACAATTTCTCTTGTAAAACAAATTATTTACGAATACCTACTTTAATTTTACCTCGGAAAGGACGGCTACATAAATTACTACCAATGCTAAGAACAAGGGATTTGACTTGAACGTGGAACATTAGAATAAAAAAACATCACCTGGATATTACGGAAATGCAAGAAATGAGATGGCAGGGAAAAGGCAAAAATCAGAGACCAGACTGGGATATCTATTATAGTGGAATGATGGATAACTCTTATGAATTCATAATAGCTGAACACCTCCGGGATGAAATAATAGAATTTGAACCAATTAATGAGAGAGTATGCTACATACGAGTAAAAGCTAAATTCAATAACATTTTCCTGTTCTCGGTCTATGCCCCCACTGAAAAGAAAGAAGCCTACGTTAAAGAACTGTTTCACTCCATCTTAGAACAAGCAATGGATAAAACACCAAGAAATGACGTTAAGCTTATGCAAGCTTAAGCAACTCAAAAATAAGAAAAGAACATAGTACTTACCTACCAACAATTGGAAAACATAGTCTCCACGATATATCGAATGGCAATGAAGAAAGAACAATAAGGAACCATAAACAAATTTATAAGGGTACCTAGACATCACCGGGCAGAGCTACAATCAACCAAATTGACCATGTTTTGATAACGGCTAGGCATTACTCTAGTGTCGCAGATATAAGAACAATGACATGAGCAATGTCCAAATCGGATCACTTCTTGGTAAGAACAAAACTAAGAGAAAAGATTAACAAAACCAGAATAATTTCTACCCAGGTATAACACACATAAGCTTAAAGGGGAAGAGACTCAGAAATATATATGAAGAACACTTAAGATGGAACGCAGATGATGAGGAAAGTAATGAGCAAGAGGGAGTTGAGGAAATGTGGTTGAGACTAAAGAATAACTTACGTAGTGCAGCAGAAAAGGTGCTATGAATTAGCCAGAAGAAGAAGAAAGAGGCATACTGAGACCATGAATGCGAAGAGGCAATAAACAAACGAAATGAAGCAAAAAAATACACTACTCCAAAAACATACAAAGGCAAAAATGGAAAGTAACCAATTGATGCAGAAGGAAGCAAAGAAACTCTGTGGAAAAATAAAAGCGATATACTAATGTCACAGCTGAAGGAAATAGAACAAGTGAATAAAAACAAAGAAAGCAATTATACAGCGTTCTAAAGGATACCAGCAGAGTTCCAACCCAGAACTTCAACTTGCAAGGACCTTCAAAGAAAAGGTTTAACAGAAGAAAAAAGGTATCTATTAGCAAGATGGAAACATTTTTTCAAGTTGTTAAGTGATCACCACTCAAATTAAAAATGGGTTGAGCAAGTCCCAAACCATACCGCTGAAACCCAAATATTTAGAAGAAGCAGGAAGTAAGGACAAGCATAGATAACATGAAACATAACAAAGCACCTGGAGTGGACAACATAACAGCAGATCTAAAGTATAGAGGTGAGACAACGACAAAACAATGGCTCAACCTAATCAGAGAGATATAGAGAACTGAAGAAATGCCCCGAGAATGGTGAATGATTATCATATGTCCCATATATAAAAAAGATGATCAACTAAACTGTAAAAACTATAGGGGATATCACTACTATGATAGCTTATAGAATATTGACCATCATACTGTGTAAGCGAATAAACGAGTAATAATGAATTAGCAATGCAAGATAGTGACGATGACGAAACATCTGTGAATAAAGATGAAAGCAAGTTATAAAAAAAAGAAAGCGAAATAATGTGCAAAAAATAATAAATGCAGCTGGACCAACCCATGTTTTAATAACAAGCAGGTTTGACTCTCTATCAAACAAAACTATGAACAAAAGTGCAAGATCTCCGGAAATATCAAAACCTCCACCAATATTCATCTATGGAGTATCTAGTAAATTAAAAAAAAATGGCTGAAAGCTTATCCAAAGTCTCACACTTAAATGATGAAAAAATCTTTCACCATATTTACCAAATGAAAAATGATAGAGCTTACAGAGTAGTTATTCGTAATCTCCATTACTCGATCCCAATCTCAGAATTCAAAGAAGATCTGGAAACAAAATGTCATAAAGTCCGCAATATTATAAACATAAGACACAGAGTCAGCAAATTACCTTTAATGTTATTCTGCGTTGACCTCGAACGACAGCCAAATAACAAAGAAATATACGTTCTTAAATTCCTAAATAATATGTGAATCCAAGTAGAACTGTCAAATACAAAGAAAAGCATCATACAATGTACCAGATGCCAAATTTACGGTCATTCAAAATCGTACTGTACAAACCCTACAAATGTGTGAAATGCGGAGGAAACCATAATTCCACATCATGTCAGAAATCTAGAGATACGCCAGCTGAGTGGACACTCTGTGAAGACAATCACACCGCCAACTATAAAGGGTGCACAGTCTACAGTGACTTGCAAAAGGCAAGAGGCAGGCCTGCAAACGTGAACCGTCAAACTCTAAGCCATTCCACATCGCAACTTACAGAAAATACACAGCAGGATATAAGAACCAATCAGTCATATTCTGGAGTACTACAAGGAACTACTACGCAAAACCAGCAGAACTTAGAAACTCAACTGAACACTTTTCTCAGTGTATTCAAGTCAATTTTTGCCCAACTTATCAATCACAACGGCATGATACTAAACCTGCTGTCTACTGTCATAAACATAATCGCTAATTAATAGACCATTCTGACGATCTTGATGCTGTAACAAACCACATCACTTGTGTAATACAAGAAGCATCTTGGAAATTTACCCCAGTGACAAGTCAAGATGCGAATACCACTAACAACACATTCCTACACATTCTTCAACTTGTTGCGAAATAAGGAGAGTCAGAAGCAAATAGCAAAGAAGCCAACATCCTCTTGATAGGAATACATACAGTAGACTTACAAGGCAACTGAAGTCAGTATTGTAAGAAATCCGAAATGCTACTTTTGAAAGAACCATTCCATCTGGAAAGCGACGAAAAAATTCAAAAGACCAACTGTCCACATCCCTCCTTCAAGAATACAAGACGCTAATTGGGGGAAAACTGAAATGAACATCTATCAACAGTATTTAGTCCATTTCAGGCAAACAACAATAATGACGATCAGGAAATCGAGAACTTGCTGGACAGTCTTTGCCCAATGACATTGCCTATTAAACCTTTCTCCCCAGCAGAAGTGAAACACGAAATAGCTAAAGGTAAAAACTATAAAGCTCCTGGGTTTGACTTAATGTCGCCTATAATACTTACTTAAAAACAAGTACCCAGAAAAGCAATAGTGTTACTGACCACAATCTATAATGGTATGATAAGGTTAGCGTACTACCCAGTAATTTGGAAGTTCGCACAAATAGTAATGATCTACAAGTCCGGTAAACCACCATAAGATGCTGAATGATACCGACCCATTAACTTACTTCCAGCTATGTTCAAAATATTTGAAAGACATCTTGTTGAAAAGGGTTACATGCAGTTGATCTGAATGAAATAGTACTATCACACCAGTTCGGCTTCAGAGAGCATCACTCCACAATACAACAAATGCGTAGAATAATGAATGAAATACTTAAAGGTGTTGAGAAGAAGAAATTATGCACTGCCGCTTTCCTTGACAGAAAGCAAGCTTTCGACCGCATGTGGCATATTGGACTATTATACAAATTGAAGTTTACTCTACCCACACCCTATTATCTATTACTCAAATCCTACCTATCCGACCTCTGCTTTCAAACAAAATTCAAACTGGAAACATCCACATATCATCTCATCATGTCAGGAGTGCAACAGGGTAGTGTGCTGGGACCCTTCCTTTACCTACCTTTTACTGGCGATATTCCAACTACAGCCAGCACAAAAATTGCTACTTTGCGGACGATACTGCATTACTTATAAATTATCTTTACTGTCAATCAAATTACATAAGTAGCAATTAATTCGGAGTGTAGTCACTGGACAACTTCTCCCTCCATTGTAACTTGCTAAACTAATTTACTTATTAGCATGTAAAGCAGATTGTAAATCTTCATTATCAATTAAAAAAAAATTCATTTGATAATAGGCTTTATTACTCAAAAACATTACATGAAATCAAATACTGATTTCCTTAACTAATACTAATATGTTAAGCCTGATATGAATAAAACCTACTAAACGAAAACCTAATTTTTAAATTAGCTACTAACAAAACAAAATGCTACTACCTTTTAAGTAAAACACTATCGATGTCACAAATATACCGACTAACTAGGAACATAGTACTCATCACTGACATGGTATCACATACTCTTCAAATAGAAGTAAATTGCACAATATGAAAAATAAATTTATCATTGAGTATTAAACATAGCCGTAGGTTATCAAACCAGTTGCTACTATGTGCATTTTGGAGCCTATTTCAAAGAAACGAGGTTAATCTTGAAGTTACAGGTGAAGTCTACAGAACAAAAATCCTGTTTTAAAATTACTGACAAATGAAACAAAATAAACTTGCCAATTAAGAAACTATAAACATACTCACTACTATCACAAAAACACATAGGTAATGATTGTAGCATATTGCACAAAATAAACAAAGAGATATTTTAAATGAACTTATTGTTACGATAAACAGAGCTGCCAAGTAATTAGCCACCAGAACATCATTCTTGAGGTTATCACAAAATTCCCTTAACCAGTTTAAATAAATTCAGTGCTTTTGAAATGTCAGACGGAGGAAATGGTTCACTAGAGAACCAAACAGAACTGTCGGCAACAAAGTGTGGTTTCGGCTTAAAGTAATAAATTGAGTTAGCTTTTGACATAGAATCCTTAGAACATTTGGACAAATAAAATCTATATAAACCTGGAAGGTCAAATATTGATTTTGCAAGAAGTTCATGATTCACATAGGCTAATTTTTGGTTCTGCTCACATCCTATGTGGCACCATCGCACTATGATTATATTCATTACAGTATCGCTGCTTCTCTCTTCCTCGAACTTAGCAACTCGCATAGAGGTTAGGCGTAAATAGTCGGCTAGTGTCGTACAATTGCAAACCTTCAAGTTGTAGAATATCATAGTGTTTGGCAGAACAAGCGGAGAGTGAACACCCAGCTGACCGCTCTCCCATAGGTGCTCTTCCTCTACGCAGGGTTCGACATAGCGGCAGTTATCATAAACACTCAAAAAATCAATAGCCATCTCATCTAAGCGTTCTCTAAATGTTGCGTAACAACAATCGCTGAACAGATTATCAGTTCTCTGGTTCAAATTTAGATATTTTTGAATACCCAAGCAGAGAAGGTAAATATGGTCTGGAGCATAATGCTGCCCATTGGGATTTTTAATTTCAATAATGAAGAGGTACAGCAGTTTGTTGAGCATATGCGGACACAAATCCTGCAGTTTTCCCTTAATCTTAGGCCTGGGAGGCACAGCTTCAGCAAGTTCTCTGTTTTTACATTTAATCCACTGGTTCCAGCAATCCACACCCAACTGCAAGTTAATGTTAAAACCAGGTGAAATTTCGACTGTCGCTTCGGCAGGATTTGTTAGGGTCTCTTTCACATCGATTTTATTGCTTGTTGCAACTTGGGAAGATCCTTCACGGAATGTTTCATTATTCAAGTCGCCTACAGCCTCCGTATCTTTTCCTTCAGCTGCAGCAAGTTCAGCCATCGTCTGCTTTTTCTATTTTCAGGGGATGCCGAGAGTCGTTTGATGTGATAGCAATATCTAGGATTACAACAAAAGAAATTATTGTACATTCACGTAAGTATTGATATGTAAATACTTACCGGTCCTGCAAATGCAATTTAAAGTGGTATCTACTTGCTTAAATAGTTTTAAGAAGTCTTCACTTGCAGTTACAGCGAGAAAGTTCGACCACGCCACGCTGCAACGAAAATAAAGCGTTTTAGTCAGTGTCGCCAACACTTGATTTGAAATAATTTTAATAAATTTGGCAGTTTGGGTAATAGACTAATAATAATTTAAATTCTACTCAAATCCGTCAAAATCATCAATGTTTATGTAGCGTGAACTTTCGAACTCGGTATTTAACGCTTGTAGACTAACTACGGAAAGTTATATAGCCCTTGTTTTTATATGGAAATGCAAATAGCGATATTCTAAGGAAACAATTGGCAACAAGCATTATCACTAGAATGATTTGTGTTGGTACATTATTTTTGCAGTGAGGTTAGGTTTCATGTTGAGTGGTTGACATTTAATTATTTTTTTGTTGACCGCTTGTTAATTTCAATATTACTTCGACACGAAGTGTACGAAGTATTGAAATTCCCTCATATCGAAAACCACTCTGAGTCAAATATCTCTAAAATTCGAGCCAACCGACTAATGAACCCACTATATCAAATCTCCGTCTCGGCGGTGCGGATCTTTTGGTGAAGATCCCAGCCCACTAGATCAATCCCCCGCATTGGGGGGTGCCTAAACGTGCTGTGCGGGGGATGTATGTTCGTATGTGTACACGCTTCCGGTCGCCAGGAACCTTCCTGAAGTCTTGGATCGTTTTCATACGATAGGTCCTCCGAAAATGAAGGCAACATCAACTTTTGAGCTATGGTCGTCGGCAATTGAAAAATAACTGGTTCATAGCATTTCATTGTATTAGCGAAACGGAGTGATGCTGAGTATCGAAGTATTCTTGGAAAGCACGGAAGGGCGCTTTTCTTGGTGGGGGGTACCATATACCTATTTAATGAATTATTTTTCCTAAAAATCTGGTGTGATACACTCACACAACTTCCTTTTACAGTGATCTTATAATTAGTCAAAAATTTCATTTTTAATTTTTAACCATTTGTTAAACATTTTCAAAAATTACAAATTCTACAAAAAC
Source organism: Agriotes lineatus (assembly GCA_940337035.1). Classification (NCBI taxonomy): domain Eukaryota; kingdom Metazoa; phylum Arthropoda; class Insecta; order Coleoptera; family Elateridae; genus Agriotes; species Agriotes lineatus. The sequence continues at coordinate 30,481 of CALNHX010004319.1, forward strand.
GGTACAAAATCGAGTGTTAGTTGAAGAGACAAATTTTCTCTAGAATTTTAAGGTGAATTCAAAAATGTAATAATATACGGGGTGTTTTATTTAAAATAGGAGTTAATAAAAAAAATAGAAAAAAAAACAAAAGAAACCCACTTTAGAAGTATTCAACTGGAAAATCACCTATTTCACATCAATACACATTAAAAATGTAAAAAAAAATGTAAAATTTAAAAAAAATCGTTAAAGCCGTTTTTGAAAAAATCTAAAAAAACTGAAAAATCACAAGAGTAAACACCTACTTCCGGTTATGCGATTTTTTTTTCAAAAGCTTGCTGTCTCATCTACATAGTACACAAAACTTATATATGAAGTTTCAATGCCATACCTCTTTTCGTTTTTGAGATATTCTGTTCACAGACACACACACAGACACACAGACAGACAGACACACAGACAGACCAATGAAAAAAAATACGTTTTTTGGGATCAGGGGACTCTAAAACGTGAAGATCTGTTGAAAACTCAATTTCGAATTTTTGGGGTGAATCCAATACTTCCTTTATAGTAGTAAAAGGAAGTAAAAAAGGATGGGTTAATAGATGTCATTAATACACTGTTTTTGATTAATGCATTCTTTTTCATTGATTAACTGTTTTTTAGAAAAGGATGTATATATAGATGTATTTAATACACTGTTTTTGATTAATACACTCTTTTTCATTAATTAACTGTTTTTGTTATTTTGACGTTTTGATGATATTTTGCATGGAGGTTAGTTGTATTAATCAAATTTTTCAACACAAAAAAAAACTTTGTGGTCAACGAAAAAATTTTGTAATCAACTCGTTTGTTAATGTTCGATTATTAATCGCCTTCATTAACACACTTGTTGGTTAAATAACTATTAAATTTTAGTTGTGCCTGTTATAAACTTGAAATCTGTATTTATAAATTAGTTTTACAGATAGGCATTGAACTAAGGACAATTTCAGTTTATAACAAACAGTACTTAATTTAAAATAATTAAGATGTCAACTAGTGAACATGAAACCTAACCTCACTCAAAAAATAATAACCAGAAACGTATGTACCAACACAATTCTATCTAGTGGCAATGCTTTCCCTAGATTGCATTTTATATGAAAAAAATTACCACATAATAGCGATGGCTATTTACTTTACACAAGAGCCGATATACTAGGTGAGTTTTTTTTAACTGTTGAAAGGAAATATCTCGAAAACGGTTTCAAATATTTTCATTAAATTTTGGTGAGGTAATAGGGAGATGAAAGAACATAATTGAAAGTATGTTTTATAATTACCCTCCCTCCACCTTCTCTATTTTGAAGGGTAGGGAGTACTTTGGAATTTTAAATAGGATGATGTACCCTTGTTTATAAAATTCAAATCTACGTAAAAAATTACGTACGTGTACAAAACATTTTTGGATTTGCTGTTTCGGTTATGGAATTATGATTAACAAAATTTTTATTGAATTTAAAAAATAAAGAAATTTTACAAATAAATCAAGTTCACTTATTTCAGAATTATTATTCGTCTCCATGGAAATCAATTATTTTGACTTAAATCAGTTGAGAATTTTGACGTTTTTACGATTATTATTCTTTTTTATTTTATACCCTAATACATTATAATTCCGTAACCGAAACAGCAAATAAAAAATTGTTTGTACACATATGTAGTTTTTTACGTAGATTCTAAGTTTCTAAACAAAAGTACATCATCTTAATTTAAAATTCCAAAATTACCCCACCCTTAAAATAAAGAAAGAAGGTAAATATCAAAAATATGTGTTTATATGTCCCCCCATCTCCCTATTACCTCACCAAAATTTCATCAAAATATTTTATACCATTTTTGAGATATCACCTTGTAACACTTTAAAAAACTCACCTAGTATTTTTCAAAAGTTTACTAGCCTACGAGTGTCGCCGGCGTAGCCGAGCGGTTAGAGTGTCAGGTTGTGGTGCCACGGTATGGGGTTCAATCCCCACATCTGGCAACTGGCGGGAGGCCCACCCAATCGCTTTAAAAATTGGGTACCAAAAACACAGTTGTGTAGTAGGGAAAGTAAGGCAGTCGTCGAAGGCGTGATGTTAACTACATCACCCAGTACGCCCAGTGTGCCAGATAACTGGGTTTCGGAAAGAAATCTTTCAGCGACCCTGGTTCGCCTTGTATAAGGCCATTTTCCTGTATAGAATGAAGTGTCCGAACTTTACTTACTAGCTTACAGTTGCCCCATGCCGAGCAAAGTTCAATAAATTTTACAAGTACAAGATAATACTGTTAAAATGGCCCTTTATTATAAAAAATAACAAATTTATCTGTTAATGTTTAACTAAAAACTATTAGGTACCTACCTACAGATTTTGTTCCAACATAAAAAAATAGAAATTTAATAGAAACCTAATAGAATAGTAATAGAAATGACAAAATGTAATAAATTTTGCTTTAAGAGTAATAATGTAATAGGCGTGGGTAAAAAGTAATAGATCTGTTACTATAGGTAGTAATAAGTTTGGCAGCACTGGTCCTAGTCCTAAATGTAACTGTTTTGATCTAACTAATCAATGTTGCCAACTCTGGAATATGAAGTCTCCCTAAATACGAGCGAAAAATTTTATAAAAATTCGCTAAATACCGATTTTCTATTTAAATGGATTTAATTGCTATTTAAGTAACAAGGAATGTAAGGACCTATTAACATTTGAGGTAGGCCAGTACAAGCCAAGGCGAAGCCGCGGCTTGTTGCCTGCCCAAACGCGAAACGGACAATAGATAGTTACAGTAGCATATATTACCATACCATAATGTATGGTAATAGGTGCTACTGTAAGATAATAGTTATTTATACATCAAGTGAATAAAGACACATTTTATTAAAAAGCGAAATTTGTATTCATAAGGAGTGAAGCCCCGAGTAAATACTTTTCGCGAGTTAATAAAATGTCTTTATACAAGAGTGATATATTACTACACATTAGGACTTTAGAAATTAAAATTTAAATTAATATTAATTAAAATGTGATAGATTTCAATGTAAATTATTATGAATAAATATGTTTTGAAAATCCAACTTAGTTTAAAAAGTTGCATACTATAATATTTTACGCTAATATATTCAGAAGTGAATAAAAACTATTTTAATCACTAGTGAATAAAGGGGTATGTACTTTAATGGGGAGATTTTAGTGAAAAAAATACAGATCTTTAGTTAGGTATTGGAACAAATATTACTCTACTAGTCGTGTAAAGTTTAACTTTCTAGACTCAAAATAGCCTTGTGAGTTTGACTTTCTTGACGTTTTCAGGTAAAATAATTTTCTGTAATTTTGACCCAATATAATTTTTAATTTAAATATAAATTGGAAACGTGAATAATTATTATGCAATTACAAAGTACAAGAGAATTTATAATTGAGTGGAAAATGGCAATTTAAAAAACAGTTTCATTCGAAAATACTAAAATATTTTAAAAATTAAGGTTTGAAGGGAATGACAAATACTAAATTGTAATAAAATTATAAAATTAGTAGGTGTAAATCAAATATTATTATGAGATAGAGGGTAAAAGCAGAAAAATTGATATCGTTAAGGACTTTGTTTCGATTACTAAGAAATAATTTGTTGAAAAATGTAGCAGAAATAATTTGGTGTGATTAAAACATTAAAAATAAACCCTATTTTATTGAGAAACTGTTTGGATAATAAATAGGGTAATCATAAAATTTGCGTGGTGCAGTTAAAAAAAATATAAACCAAGAAGAATAATCAAATACATAAAACTAAGGAAGATTACAAATATGTGGTAAAACTAATGGCAAGTAGAATTACTCTACAAATGTCAATAACTGGAGAAGAATAATAAGTCAAGTTTATTGGAAAAGTACATTTGACATAATACATTAATCGAAATGGATCATGTCAAGCTGTTTGGTGATAAGCTGATAAGGGAGGGTTTCACAGGAGGACCATAGGTTAAGAAGACACGTTCCAGGAAGTTGACAGAGGCAGTATTGGAAGTAGGTGTCTACAGATGTGGTGTGTTGGCTGCATATTGTAGAGAAGGTTTGAGTTGCTGATTGTGGATGGTTGGGACGTCTTGCCTATTCATTGCAGGAAAGTGTGTGAGAGGTTGGATCAGTAGCTGGAGAGGAGCAGGTTAGTTGACATCCTGAACATTGTTGAGACCAATTGAAAGGTGCGTGATTTAAATAGCAAGGTAATTACCTACTAGAAAAGGAAACATAGACTATAAAAGTGAATTAGTTATTAAAAAATTACTTACTGTTTTTAATATTGTTGTATACTAGAGAAACAATCTGGTATTTGTCATTTGAATTTCAAATCCGTTTGACATATAGTTGACATAAGTTATTTTGACGTATGGAAATGATATTTAAAAATTTAGAACATCAACTTTCAGAAATAAGCAATCTAGATAAAGGAATGCACCTCTGATTTTTCAGGAGCTAGCACAAATAATAATTATTGATATTCTGAACATAAATAGGGCAATTTTAATTTGACAAAACAAAAATATAATTCAAAGACATATTAATATTACTATACCTGCAGGTACATAGCCTACATAAGGCGCCACAACGTGAACCTTAGCAGTATATTGGCATGGAAGCTTGGCTTATTGTATTTTTTACAAGCCCCACAGTTAGTTGCTTTCTAATTATGTAAAAGCTTCTAACGTTGAGACGCCTTTTATTTAATTAAGTAATATTACCTCTACTATTTTCTTTTAAATTGATTGATTTAATTTGAAATTTATATTTTATTCTGTTTAATAAATGTATTGCACTTGAGACTCTTAATAAAAGGGTGGTTTGTTAATCTAGTTGTCTGTTCTTTGATATTCTAACTGACTTTTAATTATTGACTGATATTAAATGTCAGTTTAACTTTAAACAACTATCAAACTAAAAATTGACAAATATTCTTTCTACTCACAAATCGATGACTTAATCCACCAAAGTAAGTACTGTGTTATATTTATTTCACTCAATTAATTTTTTTTTATTCAATATTCTTCTATAGAACTAATTAAGACCAACCTGACTTGCTTTTATTTTCACTGCTAGTCACCTCAAAACACTACTGCTCCTGACGTTCACAGCTCAGCTTATTAACAGACCAGCCTCGGTGCTCCTCCAACAGTCCAACAAACTCCAACCTGTTAAAACCCTGGCTGCTTGCAGATATGGTACTGTTCCTTATACGCTTGCCTGCTACTGTCAACCTAACAGCTTCTTGGTAAGTTTCCACTAACAGATGGTACCCAAACTAATCTTCTATTTTTCCCAGCTCCTACTTTGTAGTAATCAATCAAATAGAACAGTCGAAATCAATCAGTTATATCAGCAACTCCTTTCAAATGAACGACTCGTTTTTCATATAATCACCAAATCCAGCAATCAACATTAATTATTTCTTGTATGAGTTTAATAATCCAATTCCATTTAAATATTATTATATTCTTCTTACTTGTATCTAACTAAACCATATTCCATAATCTCTTCAATGACTGTACACTTGTATTATTTCATAATTGTATTTTCACTTCGTAGACTTCTCAATAAGTACCTTTCTATTAATATTATATCCAATTATTCATATAAATAAAGGCAGAATTTCAAGTTTTGTATTAATTCAAAAGAAATATTTCAAAATATGTCTACATACTTTTAGTTTGTTATTTTCATTCCTATTCAAACAAAATTACTTTATGCTAGTTACAATTATTACTACACTCTATTAAAATTAAATGATCTGATTTATACCTACTACATTTCTATATTCTAATAGGAAGCATATTTGTCACATGTAACATTAGCTTATCTTTCATATTAACTTCCACCACCATAATTGAATACTCAATTGCTATAATTTTCAAAATAAATTCTAAATTGTCTCAAATTTAACTTCCATTACTCAATTTCAACATAACAAACAATCTTATTCAAAACTTTTCTAAATTTGATTGTATCAATCTACCAAATTTATTTATTTTAATTTTTATTTAATAACTGACCTTTGTGTATCATAATAATATATATCAACCCTAACTTACATCATGAAAAGCTGGACGATGTAAGAAAAACACAAAAGTAAAGTTACTGTGAGGCTAATGAAGCATCTGAGAAAGATAGCTCGAAAAGCACAAAGAGATAGAGTGAGAAATAACACAATAAGAGAAGATTTAGAAGTCCAATAACTAATAGAAACCATAGAGAAAAAATTATTAAAATGGTATGGCCATGTGATACGAATAAATGAGGGGTAAATACCAAAAATAAAGAAGGTCAAGAATACGATGAGTAGAAAGAATAAGACAAATGGGAGAGAATAAGGAAAAGCCTAAAAGAATACCTTAGGTCAAGGAGTTAACCGAAAAAGAAAAATACTAGAGAAAATGATGACATCCTCGATTCTGAAAAAAATGCTAAACGACGAAACATGCACAATCTGAAGAATTTACTGCATGCGATGAATTAAGACAGGATGAGGTACTAAGTACGATGCTCTTTATTGTTGCACTTACTTCTACTAAACATGCATAGTTCTAAATGCCACAGCGCTTAGTGATAGAACAGCAAGTGCGTTGACGTACAAGCTGAATTATGTTCCGATGCCAACATTATTATCTTTTATGAATAAAGAGGATTATTATGTTTGCTTTAATTTATAACCATTATCATTAAATAAGTTTTCTTGCTGTATTTACCGATTGTTGGATAGTAAACCAGTTTTAAATTTTCCTTGAAAAACAACTGTTGTTTCAGCACTTGTCTGATGACCATGCTTTATAGTGCACTTAAAACAGTACTAATGAATTTTAGTATTACTACACTACATTCACTCAGGGACCAGTATCATTGGGATATTATGGCAATGCAAGAAATGAGATGGCCGGGACAAGACAAAAATTAGAGACCAGACTGGGATATCTACTAAAGTGGAATGACGGATAACTCTCATGAATTTGAAGTCTAATTCATAATAGCTAAACACCTCTGGGATAAAATAATAGAATTTGAACCAATATTAATGAGAGAATGTGCTACATACGGGTAAAAGCAAATTCAATAACATTTCCCTGTTCTCAGTCCATACCCCTACTGAAGAGAGAGAAACATATGTTAAAGAACTATTTTATTCCATTTTAGAACAGGCAATGGATAAAACACCGAGGAATAACGTTAAGATTATGAGGAACTTCAACGCAAAAATAGGAAAAGAACAAGCTTACCTACCAACAATTGGAAAACATAGTCTCCATGATACAGGGTCCGGCAACATAACTTCCTTTTTTCAAAACGCAATAAAACTCATTTTGTGAATCAGATTTTTTAATTTTTTTTTTATAATGTAGGTAGATATCTAAAGTTTTGTTTTATATAGTTTTAAAAATCATATTAGGTAGGTGACACCCCCCATAGCCCATACACTGAATAAGCCGATTCTGGTGTTTCTCATGACCCTTACCAGCATACCAACGGGTATGTTGGAAATTTCTGCCCGGATGTTGGCCTTTAGGTCTTGTAGGGTCCTCGGACGGTTGACATAAACGCGGGATTTTAAAAAACCCCACAAACAAAAATCGCATGGGGACAAATCGGGGGAGCGAGCTGGCCACTCCAAATCGCCTCTTATTGAGATGAGCCTCTCAAGTGATCTGATGGGCCGACGGACTCCAGTTCTTCGTCTTGTCACACTCCAGGTTTGTCTGAACGTACTGACTCATGTAATAATTAATTTCCGGTCAGGGACAGGGCCCAACGGGGCTACATTGAAGCGATTTCGAAAGGCGCGCTGGGTTGCGACTATAGAACATCCGTTCGAAAAGTAGACCTCAATGGCAAACGCACGCTCCTCACTGTTCCAACGCATGATGACGACTGACATAAAAGGAAACAAAACTTTAGAAGCACGTCTGTCAAATGCGACTACTCCAAGCCCGCTACGACTCCTACAGCCTGAATGGCGCGCATTTCAAAAAAGGAAGTTATGTTGCCGGACCCTGTATATCGAACGACAATGAAGGAAGAACAATAAAGAACAAATTTATAAGAGTACCTGGACATAACCGGACATAGCTACATTTAACCAAATTGACCAAATTTTGCTAACGGCTAGGCATTACTTCAGTGTCGCATCTATAAGAACAATAACATGAGCAATATCCATATCGGATCACTTCTTGGTAAGAAAAAACTAAGAGAAATGATTAACAAAACGAGAATAATTCCTACCAAGATATAACACACACAAGCTTAAGGAAGAAGAGACTCGGGGAATGTTGAAGAACACTTAAGAAGGAATGCAGATAATGAGGAGAGTAATGAGCACGAGAGAGTTGAGGAAATGTGGTTGAGACTACAGAATTATTTATGTAGTGCGGCAGAAGAGGTGGTAAGAATTAGCTAGAGGAAGAAGAAAAAGGGAATAGTGGGACCATGAAAGCGAAGAGGCAATAAACAAACGAAATGAAGCAAAAAAAGACACTACTGCAAAGACCTGCAAGAGCAAAAATGGAAAGTTACCAATTGATGCAGAGGGAAGCAAGGAAACTCTGTAGAAAAAATAAAAGCAATATGCTAATGACACAGCTGAAAGAAATAGAACAAGCTAATAAAAACAAAGAAAGCAATTATACAGAGTTATAAAGGACACCAGCAAAAAGTTCCAAATGTTTAACAGAAGAAAAGAGGCTATTAGCAAAATGGAAAATTTTTTCCGAGTTGTTAAGTGATCACAGCACAAATGAGAAATGAGTTGAGCAAGTGCGAAGCCATGCCGCTGTACCTTGAATAAGAGAACCAACCCTACAGGAAGTAAGGGCAAGCATAGAAACCATGAAAATAACAAACCACCAAAGGTGGACAACATAGCGGCAGAGCTTATAAAGTATTGAGGTGAGACAACTACAGAACAACTGCTCAACCTAATCAGAGAGATATAGAGAACTGCCCCGAGAATGGTCAATGGCTATCATATGTCCCATATATAAAAAAGGTGATCGACTAAACTGTAAAAACTATAAGTGATATCACTGTTGTGATAGCTTATAAAATATTCACCAACATACTGCATAAGCGCATACACGAATATACTGAAGAAATAATTGGAGATTACCAGGCCGATTTTAGGAGGGATAGGTCAATGACGGTCTAACTTTTCACAGCAAGGCAGAAAAATCTTGAGAATTCATTACAGCTATCTATCAACGGTTTGTTAATTTTAAACAGGTATACGATAGCGTAGATAGGGAAACACAAGGCTCTACCAAGTTACTACGAATAAGAAAAGGGGGAAAGGGTAGCGGAATATAGGGATGTGTGAAGGAAGAAATTGAAGGAGACCCGGATTTGACAGGACTGTAGCGTCACAAAGAAAGAGACAGTAAACCAAATTATTTTTTAGTGTTGATAAGAACTTTTTTCTATTCACTGTATAGAAAGTCGGCTTTTGCGCTCTAGTTTTAGGAAACAAAACTGTCAATTTCCAACCAGCGGCAGTCAATTTTTATTAACTCCCGGCAGGAGCCAATATTTTTTACTTCCCGCATTTGTGTGTATGTCACCATGGAGACCATACCAAAGCTTGGCAACGCTAGTCGAACTGGAAATTTAACAAAATGTCATCACAAAAATCTCAAGTTACTAGATATACATCTAATAAATTCCCAAAGCAAAACTTTTAAAAATTTTGCATTAAAAACTGGTGTTTGAAGAAAAAATTATATATATATATATATATATATATATATATACAGTGTGTCCCCGGATTGAGTTCACTATAGGTATAATCGACAACAAATTTTACAATTTTATTTTAATGTTTTGGGATCCCGCCCTGCTTGGTCTGAAAACAATTTTAAGCAGAGTTTTAATTTTTAGAAATTAAGTCGGCCATGAAAAATGTGAAAAAACAATTTTCTATTTAGGTATACTACCCTTTTTGTTCATGATACGGCAAAATTTTGTTAAGAAAAGTTGTTGAGAATCATAAATTACGGCCCTATACAAAATTTCAGAAAGATCTGTTGACTTAGAAAACACCGTTATTTTTTAGATAATTGTATTTTATTTTCAGGTAAACTACTTTTTTTGTTTATGATACGGAAAAAAATGTATTAAGAAAAGTTGTTCAGAATGAAAAATTATGGCCCTGTACTAAATTTAAAAAAGATCTGTCGACTTAGACTAAACCGTTATTTTTTAGATTAAACAAATTGCATTTATTAAAAATAATAATAATAATAATAATAATAATAATAATAATACAAAATTTATTGTGCAATACAAAAAGCATACACAAAAGGAATGGGTTCAGCCAAGACTGATCTTCCACTCACCCTATACATACAATTACTACTATAGAGAATAGTTTTAAGTTACATCAACAGTTTGAATGAAATATTTTTTTAAATTACTTTTGACAGTTTGAAAATTACCAGTGCTTAAGATGTTAGAAAAATCGTTTAACAATTTTGGTGCCATATAGCTGAATGAACACTCGAATTTAGTAGTTTTGTGCGCAGGTATTTGATATTTACATTTAAATCTTATGTTTATGCTATGTATATCCGATCTTTTATGTAATCTATTGCACAAATATGTCGGTTCGTTATTTGTAACTAAATTATAGATAAACATAACATACTGAACACAGAAGATATTTTGCATTTTCAACAATTTTCTTTGAGTATAATACGGAGTAACATGTTCCCGGTAACTAATATTAAATGAAAATCTTAAACAGCAGTTCTGTAACATTTGCATCTTAAGTTTAAACTTTTTTGTAAGAAAGCTATAGTAAACTGTGCTACAGTAGTTAAGATTGCTTAAAATTATACTATTACAAAGCATCCATTTGACCTCACAAGATAATATTTGCTTAAACTTATATATAGACTTAAACTTAGCATAAGCTGCGCTTAACAATTTGGTAACATGCAATTCAAAAGTCATGTTGCTATCAAAATAAACACCTAAATTCTTTGCTGTATCTGAAAAATTAATGACTGTACCATTTATTTCTATACTTTTTATACGAAACTGACAGGCGCGCTCACGTACACTACTTAAACCTAAACACATGGCAATTGTTTTTGACGCATTTATTTTTAGCCCGTTTGCATTAGACCACTCCATAATATTTTTAAGGTTGATGTTTAAAGCATCAATAGTTTTATTTATTTCATGTGGCAAACACGATTTATACAGTTGCGTATCGTCTGCGTACATATGTAGAAGACAATCACGAGTTACTACTTCTGGCAGATCTGAAGTGAATATGGTGAACAAGAGAGGTCCAAGAATGCTCCCCTGAGGAACTCCCTTAGCTATGATCATATCTTCTGATCGTTGCCCGTGTACCTTGACAGCTTGTGTTCTGTTAGATAAATAACTATCAAACCAGTTTATCACAGTATCGGATAGCCCATAGTAATGCAGTTTTGCCAGCAATAATTTGTGATTTATTACATCAAACGCTTTACTATAATCTAATAGAACTAATATTGTGACTTTAGCTTCATCTATAGCTTGAGCAATGTCGCTAGATATATTCAGTAAAGCTGTAGAAGTACTATAAGGACTTCTAAATCCAGATTGGATAGGTGGTAAAATATGTTTACTGGCATATTGCGATAGCTGTTTAAAAATAACCTTTTCCACTACTTTCGACATTGTGGGAAGTATACTTATTGGTCGAAGTTCACTTACACTACACGGATTAGCCACTTTTGGAGTAGGTATTATAGTTGACATTTTCCACACATCAGGTACGACCGACTGTAGCAGAGAACTGTTTATTATATGCGTTAGCGCGTTTTTACAGTATGGTATGACCAATTTCAATAACTTTAAGTTAATTCCATCCCTTCCTTCAGCATTGGACTTCAGATTTTCAACGATACTCAATACTTCAGCTTCCGCTACTTGATTGTAATTAAATTTAATATCGCACTTCACATTGCTTTTATAAAACATCACTAAATTGTTATCAACACTGGGCGTACTTAATGAATTGAGAAAATAATCATTGATGGAGTTAGGCTCGGAGATGTGTAACGGAATAGATGGTTTGTTAGTTTTGTGTATGTTGAACTTTCTAAGACTGCTCCACAATTTCTTCGGGTTATCTCTATTATTATTGAGCTCAAACTGAATATAGGCTTTCTTCTCCCTTCTAATAGCTGATGTTAGATAGTTCCTAATATTCTTATAGAATATGTAATCCTTGTCTGTTTTAGTATGGAGAAATTTTTTGTAGGCTTTATCTTTTAAACGTGACATTTCTCTAATAGTAGGGGTGATATAAGGTCGACCAGGTTTTTTCGCTGTTACAGTTTTCAAGGGTGCATGTACATCAAATAGAGAGATGACAGTATTATTCAGAAACAAAAGTTTATCATTTACATCTTCTAAAGTATATACGAAATCCCAGTTGATTGCAGCAGCATCTCTAGCGAATAAATTAAAATCAAATTGATTAAAGTCCCTAAAAGTCAGTTTAAGTGGAATGTTCTTATTTGTTGAGCATTTGATCGTACAGTAGGTAAGTCTGTGGTCGGTCATGTTGAGTAAATCGGCTGTGCCACATTCGCCAACACTTACATTGTTGCTGATACAGATAATATCCAGAAGAGTACATGTCGTATCTGTGACTCTCGTGGGTTCATCTACAATTTGTAACAAATTGTATATTTCCAAAATATTCATAAGGTGCTTACAAAGCCGAGAATCTTTTTTATACATATCAATGTTGAGATCGCCTACCATAACAACTTTATCTACTTCTGAATTTATATGACATAAGGTAGATTCAAGTTCATCCAATGTTGAAATATTGCCGTCTGGAGGTCTGTATATTACGCCGAAGCCGATTTTTTCGCCATCAATTGTAAGATTAATCCAGAGCTGTTCCAGTTGAGATTCCAGGAAGCAAGAGGTGTCAATCAATTTGCCCTTCAAATCACTACGAACATACCAACAAACTCCCCCACCTCTAGAAGGTCTATCTTGACGAAACATAGAATAATTAGGTAAACCGAATAAATCGTTAGACATGTCAGGAGAAAGCCAAGTTTCAGATAACGCTATAAGTTGAAAGTTTTGTTCATTTACGTAATCAGAAAAATCTTCAAAACACGAATTTAGAGATCTGATGTTGATATGACATATGCGAAGACATTTATGATCTTTAGTAATAATTACAGATTCTGGTTTTTTGGCTGAGTATTCTGGATAATGCGAGGAACGCCCCGAATATATTTTATGCATAGATTGTGATTGAATGACGGTTTCATCTAAGTCAACAGATCTTTCTGAAATTTTCTATAGGGTCACAACTTCTCATTCTAAACAACTTTTTTTAATACACTTTTTTTTATCATAAACAAAAAAAGTAGTTTACCTGAAAATAAAATACAATTATCTAAAAAATAATGGTGTTTTCTAAGTCAACAGATCTTTCTGAAATTTTGCATAGGGCCGTAATTTATCATTCTAAACATCTTTTCTTAATAAAATTTTGCCGTATCATGAACAAAAAGCGTAGTTTACCTGAAAATAAAATAGTTTTCGCTTCCCTGCCAAGGCCTAGGTACTTGTTTTTCAAAAACTGAAAATATTCTTAAAATTTTTTTCAAACCAAGCAGGACCGAATCCCAGAACCTTAAAATAAAATTCTAAAATTTTTAGGTATCTCACCTCTTGTAACATCAATCCTGGGACACACTATTGTATTTTCTTTTCAGGTAAACTACCTTTTTTGTTTATAGTACGGCACAATTTTACTAAGAAGAATTGTTCAGAATGGGAAATTATGGCCCCATACAAAATTTCAGGAAGTTCTACTTTTTAAACCGTAATTTTTAATAAATAGGTACAATTTTAACAGTTTAATTTAAGTAGGTAGATCTTCCTGAAATTTTGTATAGGGCCATAATTTATCATTCTGAACAACTTTTCTTGGTAAAATTTTGCCGTATCATAGACAGAAAGGGTAGTTTACCTAAAAAGAAAATAGTTTTTGCTTCACTGTCAAGGCCAACTTATGTTTTCAAAAACTGTAAATATTCTTAAAATTCTCTTCAGACCAAGCAGGGCGGAATCCCAAAACATTAAAATAAAATTGTAAAATTTTTTGTCAATTATACCTATAGTGAACTCAATCCGGGGACACACTGTATATCACTGGAGCAAAGGTTTATTTACTCCGTTTGTGTGCTCAATGCCCTCTGCTAACGGGTTGGGCATTAAATTCACATGCGTGGGGAAATGAATACCTTTGCTCCCTAGATATATAGCTATTTTTAAATACATTTAATTTGCTAATATGCTTTATTGCTCAAATTCCTTAACTAATACTAATATGAATAAATCCTAATAAAAAGCTATAAAATGCTACTACTTTTTTAGTAAAACGCTATCGAAGTCACAAATGTACCGACTAACTAGGAACATAATACACATCACTGACATGGTATTACATACCTCTTCAAATAGAAGTAAATTGCACAATATGAAAAATGTATTATTGAGTTAAACATAGCCGTAGGTTATCTAATCACTTGCGACTATGTCCATTTTGAAGCCTATTTCAAAGGAACAAGGTTAATCTTAAAGCTACAGAACAAAAAACTTATTCTAAAATTACTGACAAATCAAACAAAATAAGCTTATCAATTAAGGAACTATCGAAAGATCCAAAAACACTGATCCTCAGCGACATGTGGAAATTTAAACATGTGAATAATATGTTGGTGCCACTGCAAGTCTATGTCAAACTCGAGGTTAGCAGGTTAGGTTTTGCGTCAGTCTGTGTCAAAACTGACGCAAAACCCAACCTGATAACCTCGAATTGGACATACACTGACAGTGCCACCAACATAAATATTAGTCATACGTTTGAATTTCCACAACCCGCTGAGGATCAGTTTTTTTTTATCTCTCAATACAAACATATTCACTACTGTCACAAAAACACATAATAATACTAGCAAATTGCACAAAATGAACAAAGACATCTTAACTGAACTTATTGTTACGATAAACAGAACTGCTAAGTAACTAGCCACCAGCATATTAATCTTAAGATTGTTACAAAATCCCCTTAACCATTTTAAATAGATTCAGTGCTTTTGAAATATCAGACGGAGGAAATGGTTCACTAGAGAACCAAACAGAACTGTCAGCAATAAAATGTTGTATCGGCTTCAAGTAAACTGAGTTAGTTGTTGATGTAGTAGCATTTTCAGGGCATTTTGACTTGTAAATTTCGTATAAATAATCAAGGTCTACAAGAGCAGTATCACTCCCATAGACCAGAATTCGGTAGTACTCTTCATCGTAATATCGCAATATCCTAGTCTTTTTCGTTATAGTATCTATACCTCTCTTTATTTTCTTGTACTCAACAACTTGCACAGAGGTTAGGTATAAATGGTCGGCAAAGGTCTTACATCTGCAGAACTTCAAGTTGTAGAATATCAGAGTGTTTAGCAGTACATGCGGAGAGGCATAACCCAGCTGACCACTCTCCCATAGGTGCACTTCCTCTACGCAGGGTGTGACATAGCTGCAGTTATCATAAACAATCAAAAAATCCATAGCCATCTCATCTAAGCATTCTCTAAATGTTGCGTAACAACAATCGCCGAACAGATTATCAGTTCTCTGGTTCAAGTTTAGATATTTTTGAATACCCAAGCAGAGAAGGTAAATATGGTCTGGAGCATAATGCTGCCCATTGGGATTTTTAATTTCAATAATGAAGAGGTACAGCAGTTTGTTGAGCATATGCGGACACAAATCCTGCAGTTTTCCCTTAATCTTAGGCCTGGGAGGCACAGCTTCAGCAAGTTCTCTGTTTTTACATTTAATCCACTGGTTCCAGCAATCCACAGCTAACATGTACTGCAAGCGAATGTTAGCATCAGGTGAAATCTCGTTGGCAGATGGAATTGGTAGGGTCTCTTTCACATCGATTTGGTTGCTTGTTGCAACTTGAGAAGATCCTTCACCGAATGTTTCATTATTCAAGTCGCCTACAGCCTCCCTATCTTTTCCTTCAGCTGCAGCAAGTTCAGCCATCGTCTGCTTTTTCTATTTTCAAGGGATGCCGAGAGTCGTTTGATGTGATAGCAATATCTAGGATTACAAAACAGAAATTATTGTGCATTCACGTAAGTACTGATATGTAAATAATTACCGATACTGCAAATGCAATTTAAAGTAGCACCTACTTGGTTAAATAGTTTTAAGAAATCTCCACTTTAAGTTACAGCGAGAAAATTCGATCACGCCACACGCCACGCCGTAGCGAAAATAAAGCGTCCTAGTACTAAATGTAACGTTTTTTTATCTAACTAATCAATGTTGCCAACTCTGAAATATGAAGTCTCCCTAAATTCTGAGCGAAAAGTCTACATCTTATAAAAATTCGCTAAATACCGATTTTCGATTTAAATGGATTTATAGGTAGTATAATAGCAAGATACCCGTTCTTCGTACGGACTAAAAAATTTTTTTCTTCTAAATCCTAAACGAATTCTAGAATGCTCCCCTTCTCCCTCACTCAATACGCTAAACTAACAAACGCTGCAAAACAATATTGTAGGTAAAAAGGAAACAAAATTCTTCCGAAAAAAGTTCTCCAAAACTCTTTCATGCTTCACGTATCCCCTGGAAATGTGTATGTAATTGTCGTTCTCCTTATATAGATTGATAAAACTATAGGTTTAGTATAACAATGAGAGTAAAGATAATAAATGTACGTATTAAATTTTATATTCATAAATTGTAGCAACATACCAGTTTCCACCACTTAGAGGTGGAATTTCGGAAAGCCTTCTATTTTATTCTAAACTGGACACACGGAAAAAATCAATAACTTTAATCTCTTTTTTAACTTCTTTTTACTTTTACTCCATTTTTACTCCTTTCACAATGAAAATTAGAATAAAAACGTTAAACCACTTTTTAAAGATTAAAAAAACACACATATTCTCAAACACCATGATCATGAGGAACCTCAGGAAATACGAAAGGTTCTATAATTTACCTCTGAAACCAAATTCTCACCTTTAGGAGTTGATCTGTGCACAATCCTGAATTACGTTTTTAGGAACTTGTATAGGTAACCTTTCTAAGTAAAACCAAATTGTTACATTATAGGGCCTTATGAAATATTGAGAAATTCGTATATGCCAAAAAGAATGTCCTAACTCAATAAACATAGGAGATATGAAGGGTTCTTTAATTCACTCCCAATTCAGATTTGAACCTTTAGGGGTTGATCAGGGCAAAATTCCAAAACACGTTTCTAGGTATTTGCATTAATAATATTTGCAAGTAAACACCAAGTGGCTATTTCGTCGGGTCTAAGAGATATTGAGGAACTCGTGAAAACACATTTTACCCCTCTTCACCCCCGTAGGGGCGGAATTTAAAAAAATCACTTTTAACCCATTTTATTGCGAAATAGAACTCACAGCAAAAAAATAATAATTTTAACCCCCTACCCCTTTTCAGTTTTTCCTCCTTTTGCCCCTTTAAGGTTAAAATTTTTAAATTCTCTTAAACCCCTTTCTAAATATTTTAAAAATACATCTATATATGCCAAAAAATAATGTTCTAACTCAATAAACATAGGAGATACAAAGCGTTCTTTAATTCACCCCCAATCCAAATTTGCACCTATAGGGGTTGATTAAAGCAAAATCCTGAAATAAGTTTCTAAGTATTTGCATTGGTAATCTTTCCAAGTAAACACCAAATCGATATCTTATCGGGTGTAAGAGATATTGAGGAATTCGTGAAAACACATTTTACCCTTTTTCACCCCCTTAGGGGTCGAATTTCAAAAAATCCCTTCTTAGCACTACCTTACGTAACAAATTGAACCTTGCATTTCAAGTGTCTAGTACCAGTGGTTTCGGCTCTGCGTTGATTAGTCAGGGTTATGACTTTCCTTTATATAGTGTGTCCAAGATAAGGAGGGCCAGTATGGGGATCTCGGTAATGGTAAGAGATACAAATTTGGTTAAATGGAAAGAAAGTTGCGCAATTAAAGGACTAAAAAAATGACGTTTAGAAATTCTTGATATGATTTTTCGTTTTGAATTATCTCAAAAAAACCGAATTTTTGGATTTAATTTTTTATTTTTTTCTGGCGTTAATATTAAAGTTAGAGCGAAACTGATTAAACTTCTTTATAGCAACTTTTAGTGGACTTAATGATTACGTTATCAATTTTTTATCTGACGTTTCGTCTTCGAGAAACCATCAACTTAATTTTTTTAAATACGGTCCTGTTTTTTTTATGCCAAATTTGCAAAGCCCTTGTTACTCTGAATTCAACAATGTGCCACATATTATGGTTTAATTACGTTTCGAGCTTTTTTCTGATGAACATCAGAAATTTTTTTAGATACGGACCTGCATTTCTCATAATTTTGTAAAAATAAGTTCATACAGTAAGTTAGGCCTTTTTACATGCCGTTAAAATATTAAAATGCACATCATAATGTCATAATTCCGATACTTTAATTTAATAACCAACCAATAACTATTAACAATAAACAAAAAAGAAATGAACAAAAGATAGACAGAAAGAATAACAAAACGAACATCGAAACCATTTAATAGGTATTAAATTTACGGAAGGTATTCGAAAAGGTTGCCATCATTCTCTATGCATAAATAACATCTAACTGTAGAATCTAAAACATTAGGTATTCAGCAATACTGGCGTTATACTTTGAAAGGCTTCAAGAACCAATCTTCTAAGTTCTTCTTCTATTTCAAAACGTTAAATACCTATTACATTGTTTCAAGGCTCGTTTTCTCATTCTTTCTGCCTATCTTTTGTTCATTAATTTGTTATTTATCTTTAATAGTTATTGGTTGCTTATTAAATTAATGTATCAGAATTATGACATTATGATGTGCATTTTAATATTTTAACGGCATGTAAAAAGGCCTAACTTACTGTATGACCTTATTTTTACAAAATTATGAGAAATGCAGGTCCGTATCTAAAAAATTTCTGATGATGATCAGAAAAAAGCTCGAAACGTAATTAAACCATAATATATGGCACATTGTTAAATTCAGAGTAACAAGGGCTTTGCAAATTTGGCATCAAAAAATCAGAACCGTATTTAAAAAAATTAAGTTGATGATGGTTTCTCAAAGACAAAGCGTCGGATAAAAAAATTGATAACGTAATCATTAAGTCCATTAAAAATTGCTATAAAGAAGTTTAATCAGTTTCGCTCTAACTTTAATATTAACGCCAGAAAAAAATAAAAAATAAAATCCAAAAATTCGGTTTTTTTGAGATAATTCAAAAACTAAAAATCATATCAAGGATTTCTAGACGTAATTTTTTTAGTCCTTTAATTGCGCAACTTTCTTCCCATTTAACCAAATTTGTATCTATTACCATTACCGAGATCCCCATACTGGCCCTCCTTATATTGGACACACTGTATATGTATAGATAGATTATTTAAAAAAATCCCTTTTAATCTATTTTATTGTAAAATGGAACTTATAGCGACAAAAATTAATAATTTTAACCCCACTACCCCTTTTCAGTTTTTCCTTCTTTTACCCCTTTAGGGTTACAATTTTCAAATTCCCTTAAACGTCTTTCTAAATATTTTAACAATACATCTATGTGCTGAAAACGAATGTTCTAACTCAATAAACATAGGAGATACGAAGGGTTATTTAATTCACCCCAATCCAGATTTGCACTTTTAGGGGTTGATTAGGACAAAATCTTAAAATACGTTTCTAGGTATTTGCATTGATAATACTTGCAAGTAAACACCAAGTCGCTATCTCGTCGAGTCTAAGAGATATTTAGGAACTCGTGAAAACACATTTTACCCGTTTTTACCCCCGTATAGGCGGAATTAAAAAAATTACTTTTAACTTATTATTGTGAAATAGAACTTACAGCAAAAAAAGTATTAATTTTAACCCCCTACCCTTTTTCAGTTTTTCCTCCTTTTACCCCTTTAGGGCTAAAATTTTTAAATTCCCTTAAACCTCTTTCTAAATATTTTAAAAATACATCTATATGCCAAAAAAGAATGTTCTAACTCAATAAACATAAGAGATACGAAGGGTTCTTTAATTCACTCCCAATCCAGATTTGCACCTTTAGGGGTTGATGAAGGCAAAATCCTGAAATACGTTTCTAGGTATTTGCATTGGTAATCTTTGCAAGTAAACACCAAATTGATATCTTATCTGGTGTAAGAGATATTGAGGAATTCGTGAACACATTTTACCCATTTTCACCCCCTTAGGGGTTGAATTTCAAAAAATCCCTTCTTATCACTACCTTACGTAACAAATTGAACCTTGAACCCAAATTTCAATTTTCTAGTACCAGTGGTTTCGGCTCTGCGTTGATTAGTCAGGGTTATTGCTTTCCTTTATATATGTATAGATAGAAGATTACATAACAAGCTGCGAAAGTGGCGTATTACGTGCGAGTATACTTGAGAAATGAGGCGAAGCGTAGCGGAGACGAGTGACTTAAAATACGAGAGTACGATACACTTTCGAAAGAGTTATGTACGCTATTTTTTGCACTCTTTGCGTACAAGCCATGTTTCCACGCACTCTATTGAATCACGGAAACGCCTTCTTTACGATCGTTCTACTACTTTGACACACACGTGCATGATTTACGCACCGTTTTTTTTTCAGGCTAATTGATAATTCCATAATAAAATAATTACTATAATATTAAAGATATGTAAAGAAAATGCAATTTACTGCCATTTTTATTTCAAAATATTTAAAATTACCTCAAAAAAATATTAAATTAAAATCTGACAATTAATACAGCGCCATCTGACAGAACTTTTTGCTATGCATCGCTGATATTCGTAGAGTGTCGATGTCGCTACACCCTACATTTCAAGCTGTTATTAAATAGCACCGAGGTACTTCGACGAATTTTGCCGCTGGTAAAGTAACTTTTTATTTTGTAGTAAACGTAAAATGATTGTATATATTGCAACAAACGCATATAAATCAATCAATTTAAAAGTTTTGTTATAACTGACAACTACTTAGCTAGATACCTACTTTACCGACTCAATTTAAATGTTTTGTTTAAAACTGACAACTACTTAGCTAGATACCTCCTTTACCGAAATAATAAATGTCAAACTATTTCTTTTACAAAGAATATAGAAATAAATTCATATTAAAATATGATTTACTTTTAGCAGTTGTGCAAAAAATTTCTAGCTGCTGGCCATGTAAGTCAGCGATACAGCTTTAGTAACAAAACGTGTAAGTCGGTGATTATTTATATTTGTTTGCTGCTTTCTGTTGACAACGGAACTTAATATAATTATTAAGTTCCTAAGATAATAAAATTAGCAACGCAAGATGCAGACTTAGACGTTTTGTTTATATGTGTTGTTCATGTGACATGCGACACTCACAGGTAACACGAGTCACTAAAATTAATCCTGGTAACAGTTGACAAAACAAACGATTTTTTTTAATCTAGGAAAATTTCGATAAATAGCGGGAAAATACCGGGTGGCCATAAATATCTGATATCACATTACCTTTGGAATAAACACCGCTTTATTAAAGTGATGAACCCAACTAAACTAAATGTCATTAATGTCATCACAATTAAAATTCCTATCTGTCAAAAATTATTACAGATTGCAATAAGTAATAAAGTTAGAACAGGAGATTTTTATAATCGAGTCGTAGGCTAAACTGCAGAATCTGGGGCACATCTCCTTCTCTTATTTGTATTTTATTACATTTTGTACCAATACTTATTATAATTGAAATATCTATAATGCTAACCAACATTTATAAGTAGCTAATTCCATGGCTACCGGGATCTCAGATGTTTATAGCCACCCGGTATAATAAGATAACTCGGAATGTATCGCCTATTAACATTTTCGGAAGGCAGCAAGCCGCGGCTGCGCCTTGGCTTGTACTTGCCTTCCTCAAATGTTAATAGGTCCTTACATTCCTTGTTAGGTACTTAAATAGCCATTATATCCTCTTGACTTGTTAAACGGTCATTACTGTCGTCTGAACTGACTTGGTAAATGAGTCTTTACAGGCCAGGTGCCTGTAAAGTGTTACAGGCCAGGTGCCTGTAAAGTGTTACTGTGGTCTGAACTGACCTATAAAAGAGTATTTACAGGCCAGGTGCCTGTAAAATGCTGCCATCACGACTTTTCAAGCACCTTGTTTTCTATAATCACATCCTTCATTAATCACTAATATTAATTTTTAGGATGTTCCACGTCTAGTGTGAAAAACAGTTTCATTTTGCAACTTGATACATAGATAACTATTTTGAAAGTATATTTGAAAGAATATCTACACATGTACCTAATTATACATAGTCGTTTTGAAACTAGACGATACGCTACATTTTAGAATATAGGGTAATTTCTTGTGCTTGGGTTGTCATTACTGATATCTACTTATAAATATAGTTCCACTTCGAAATGGCATACAGGAATCCATATAATATATGCAGTAATCAAAGCATTAAATAATTGTAGGTTATGTTACAGATTTGTGAAGTATCAACATTATTTTGTTAAAATTCATGTTATATTTTTGTTAAATCCGGTTAGGAATTCTTCGATTTTTCAGTACTCAATTGGATTCGGAAAAGTTTAATTTTTCCAAACTAGAATGGAAAAATAAGACAAAAAAGAATCAATGCAAACTTTATTTTTACTTCCTTTTACGATAAAGGAAGTATTGGATTCACCCCAAAAATTCGAAATTGAGTTTTCAACAGATCTTCACGTTTTAGAGTCCCCTGATCCCAAAAAACATATTTTTTTTCATTGGTCTGTGTGTCTGTGTGTCTGTGTGTCTGTGTGTCTGTCTGTCTGTGTGTCTGTCTGTGAACAGAATATCTCAAAAACGAAAAGAGGCATGGCGTTGAAACTTCATATATAAGTTTTGTGTACCATGTAGATAAGACAGCAAGCTTTTGAAGAAAATCGCATAACTGGAAGTAGGTGTTTACTCTTGTGATTTTTCAGTTTTTTTCGATTTTTTCAAAAACGGCTCTAACGATTTTTTTCAAACTTCACATTTTTATTACACTTTTAATGTGCATTGACGTGAGATAGGTGATTTTCCAGTTGAATACTTCTAAAGTGGGTTTCTTTTGTTTTTTTTCTATTTTTTTTTATTAACTCCTATTTTAAATAGAACACCCGGTATATTATTACATTTTTGAATTCTGCTTAAGATTTTAGAGAAAATTTGTCTCTTCAACTAATGCTCTATTTTGTACCGTTTTTGTAGAATTCGTAATTTTTGAAAATTTTTGACAAATGCTTAAAAATTAAAATTAAATTTTTGACTAATTATAAGATCACTGTAAAAGGAAGTTGTGTGAGTGTATCACACCAGATTTTTTATATTATGTTAACTACAAAATTAGAACAATTTCCACTAATAGCACACGGCGACAACAGCTGTCACACCGTAGCCCACGGCGACAGGCGCTCCGCTCCGCTGATTAGAGGATTTAATTAAATTAAAACTTTTTCGTACTTTTTTTGTAAATAAAAACCGGCCTGCGATTGAAGTCTAAAAATTAGCAAACTTTT
The DNA here is from genome assembly GCA_940337035.1 of Agriotes lineatus. NCBI lineage: Eukaryota > Metazoa > Arthropoda > Insecta > Coleoptera > Elateridae > Agriotes > Agriotes lineatus. Next base: position 54,167 of record CALNHX010004319.1, read on the forward strand.
AAGCCATCGTACAACTCAAACAGTCCAGTATCTTCGGAGGAGATAGCGAACAAACATAGAAAGAAAGGCAGAAAGGCAGAAAAAGAGAGAGCAACGATTTTATGTTATAGGATAATTAAATAATGAGTAATTTTTTACCGGATTTAACAAAATCTTGTGTACAATACGTTGGGCAAAGTGATGTTTTTCCGTTTTAGACGTGAGATTTGTTTCTCGGCTAGTACAAATAGGTAGCTATTTCTTACTCTCAATAGCAAGTCGGCTTTTTTATAATAGTTGCAGACAGAAAATGTTAGACATACCTACATATCATTCATTAGAGGATCGTTGTTATGGAACCGAAATGCTGCTGTAAGCACTTTCTGTGCTTCGTTTGAAATCGAGGCCCAGAAAGTAAAACACTTTCTATTCGTCCATAAACGCTTTGCCCAACTGCCACTTAATAATTTTTGAGGAAACCAGGTTATTCGTGACAACCAAATTGGGCGTTACTTGTTTTCTATTATTTATAAAGTAGTAAATTATGTACTGTTAAATAGTTTTTAACCTTATTTAATTAAACTCGTAAAAAAATCATGTGTATAATGCGCACAGGAAGTTATTTGCGGACTTGCAACCTTTCCTACGGTCGGGTTGCAAACGATCACTCGGTGCTGCAAATTCTACTTTCTATGCTTATTATACAAATAACTATTGCGACGACTGGCATCTAAAGTAGATTTTTATAAATGTTATTGGGCAACAGAAAGTTGACATTTGCCCATGAGCGAGCGTTTTCAGCATTTTGCCGCTCACCGAACGTTTTAGGTTTCTGCGTGAGCAAAATATAGTATGAACAAAAATTCTTTTCATCTGGTATGGCTATGGAATACTTCCTAATTTATGAATGCAACTATAAGTTACTTAAAAATTACATGCCAAGTTTGACATTTAAGCAGAAACGCAGTTGCATACATAAATTAGAAATTTAGTAGTAAAAAGAAAGAGCAGCTAAATTTTTTTGTTGTTTTACAATTAACATAAATAACAACATATATATTTCAGCACCTGGTGCCTTCTTCAGTGTACAATTACAAACAGTTTAAAATAAGTTTTAGATAACATTCTGTTATTCATTTGGCGATAAAAATTAAGTACAAAAACATTCTCCAATTATATATTGCAAGTTTAACATTCTGTTGTTTATTTCTAAAACTGTTAAAATTTCCTTTTTGTTATTCAAAGATTGCCATTCTATGTATAAATCCGTTTATGCAATTAGTTGCTTTTTAAAGATTTTTTCAAATATTGGGAGAAATTTAAAATTACGTTAAATTACTGATAAAAATTTTATTATTAAGTAAGTTCGTCTTGCTGTCGTTTTTTATTCGAGAAAAATTGTTTCTTTTTGCTTCTGTCAAATCTGTGTCATATTTAAGATAACCACCACTTCAAAAAGTAATAAAACCATCTTTATTTTATGTTATTGTTAATGGGTATATAAATATATAAGGAGCACTTTAATTGAGTTTATATATCAGCAATGATCAGCCATAAAAAATTTAATTATGAATTTTGTATTCTTTAATAATCTATTTTTCTGTAAGAATTTGTTAGAATTAATAATTGCAATTAAGAGTTTGATAACTTACTCACTTTAGTTATTTTATTCAGATAATATTTGGTTGAAATTTCATTTTAGAAATATTAATTTTTATTTATAAAAATGGCAGGATTACTGTTACAGCCATGTTTGAAATTTTTTAAAAAAAGGTGTATTCTTAACAGTTTAAATATTATTTATAAGGGGTTTTAAGAATTTTATGCAATTATCAATTTTCAGGGTCACCCGCCAAACTCGGCCATGACCGATTTATTCCAAAATTGCTGAAGTAATCTCAAAACAGAATCTCCCGTAAAAATTAATTTTTAGATGGTTTTTGACTAATAGCGGTATTTATTGTATTAGAATTATTAATTTGTTTGAGAGCAAATTATTTCTGCCGTGTTGCGGCCATGACAGATGTAGCAAGACAGATGTAGCAATTATTACGGTATTGTAACTCGAACTACGTAAGTGCCAATTAGGTACATATTTTATGTCAAACTAAAGCGTGCCCAGTGTTAACAAATTTATATTTCAGAATGGCATCAATAATATCATCATGAATTAATGCAAAACCATCAACAAACTGAGAATTTGCACATTTTTCAATATTGTGTTGTGCTTCTGCTGTTGGATCCTGCAAATAAGCCTAAGATGTTCTGATTTGTTGAACTACAATTTTTAGTATTTGATACGAGTAGCAGTTGGTGCTTAAGCATTCGTCTGATTCCCCAATTTTGATTTGACTATTAGTCCAAGAGCCAGCAACGGATTACTTACAGTATTTTTAACAAGTCTGTAACTGTTATGGAAGGTCCCTTTGAATATACTGAGAAGGGAACCCGAAGTCTGGCAAGCCTGCGGTGGTGGTTTTAGCCCCCTTGCGTCCTTGAAGGGCGGAAAAAATAATGTGTCAAAACTGACACAAAACCTAGAAATAATATGTTGGTAACACTGTAAGTCTGTGTCAAATTCGAGGTTAGCAGGTTAGATTTTGCGTCAGTCTGTGTCAAAACTGACGCAAAACCTAACCTGATAACCTCGAATTTGACAGACTTACAGTGCCACCAACTTATTATTTACATGTTTGAATTTCCACAGCCCGCTGAGGATCAGTTGTTTTGGATCTCTCGATATGTTACAGTAAATGATTATAAGTTTATTATGCAACTTTATGCGAATCTGGGGTAAACTTACCACCCACGAAAGCGTCTGTCAATCTTTTTACTTACATAAGATATGATTACCTTTAACAGAGGCGGTGGTGTTTTGATTGCTATTAGGAATCACGTCAGCTGCAGTTGCATTAATCTAGCAAATGCTAATATTGAACAGTTGTTTGTGAAAAATTTTTGTCAGTCAAGTTATCTTATTGTTGGAGCTGTTTATTTTCCACCGAGATCAGCAATCGACATATATACTGAGCATTGTAACTCTATTAAAGAAATTATGGATGTAAATATCAATAATAAATTATTAATTCTCGGAGATTACAATTTGCCAAATGTCACATGGATTAACGACAATTTTGGAGTATATTCTGTTCATCAAGCTAATGCAACGGACCTGGAGAATAATGCTGCCCTTGTATTATCAGATACTATTGGTAGTTACAATTTGATGCAGTTAAACACTATCCAAAATACCGATGGTGTAATGCTTGACCTGATGTTTTCTAATCTTTCCGAAGCTGTGATATCTACTGTCTTAGAATCTATGTTACCATGTGATAAACATCACCCTGCACTTTGTGCTACACTGTCTTTAACTACGACGAATTTGGGATTGGTATATGATGATTACTACTATGATTTTAGACATGCTGATTACTATGCAATATGCTCCTATTTTGAAGTTGTAAATTGGGATTTAATTTTTAGTAATCTGTCTTTGATTAGCGCCATAAATATGTTTTACCAAATCGTATATGAGTCAATCAGAATGTATGTTCCACTCTGCAAATCTTATTCTACCAGCTTTCCTAGTTGGTTCACTCCTGCTCTCAAAAAACTAATATTATTAAAGAAACTTGCACATAAGAAATATAAGGAAACAGGCCGTATTGAAGACTACTTGCAATTATTTTCTGAGCTAAGAAGAAAATGTGAAAAACTGTCCAATTCATGTTATAAAAGTCATGTCGGTAGAGTCGAAGATGGGATCGCAGAAAATATTAACAGTTTTTGGAGATTTGTAAACAATCGCAGAAAGGATAATGATCTTCCCAACTCAATGTTCTTAGACGATGACAAAGCAGACGGAGGAGGTGAGATTGCTGATCTTTTTGCAAAATATTTTGCGTCTGTCTATTCTGATAATGCTACCGCCCCACCTGACTATAGGTTTTCATTCCCAACTGTTCTGTCGGCGTTGGATATATCACTAATTGAAGTATATGAGCAAATAGAAATGTTAAATTCTAATAAGGGACCTGGTCCTGATGGTATACCAGCCTACTTTGTTAAATAATGTAATTTTACATTGTCTAGAGCATTATGGCTACTTTTTAAACTCTCCCTAAATGAGGGCCATTTTCCTGAGCATTGGAAGTCCAGTTTTATTACGCCGGTTTACAAGAGTGGAGATAAAATTAACATTAAGAACTATAGGCCAATTTCTATAATCAGTTGCATACCAATGATTTTTGAATGCATTATCACTCAAAAGTTGAGTAACTTAATGAAACATCTGATAATTGGCGAACAGCATGGTTTCTGCAAGGGTAGATCTACTGCAACAAATTTGCTGGTATACGAGAATTACATTTCGCGAGCTTTTGAGTTTGGATATCAGGTTGATTCCATATATGGAAATTTTTCTAAGGCATTTGACCGTGTTAACCATTGTCTACTAATAGCGAAATTGGAAGCATATGGAGTTATCGGGAATCTGCTCGAATGGATAGTGAGTTATCTATCAAATAGGTGCCAGTTTGTTAAAATTAAAAACTATGTATCTTCTGAAATTAAGGTGTTTCGGGTGTGCCGCAGGGATCACATCTTGGTCCCCTTCTTTTTGTGCTATTTATCAATGATATAAAAAGTGTTTTTAATTTATGTAACTTTTTATTATTTGCGGATGATATCAAGATTTATTTGACTGTCAGATCACCTTTAGATGTCCAGTTATTACAAAATGAACTCTGTAACTTCGTTGCATGGTGTTATCTAAACGACCTTGAGTTAAATTTTACTAAATGTTTCTGTATGAAGTTCTATCGCCACAACAAACCAATCACGGGTTCTTATACATTGAATAACCATGAGCTTCCGATAGTTCTTGAAGTACGTGATCTTGGTGTTAAGCTAGATAAGTCACTCACTTTTGTAACGCACATTAATAAAATTATATCTAAGGCTAACCGTATGTTAGCTTTTATTAAGAGATTTTCTGCTGATTTCCAAAATATTGTTACTTTTAGGATCCTATATATATCGTTAGTTCGCCCACACCTCGAATACTGTTCGGTAATTTGGATGCCTAATTATTTAGTGTATATTAATAGCATTGAACGTATTCAAAATAGGTTTCTTCGATTTGTAGCTTTCAAATTGAAAATTAATATTGACAATATAAATTATGATCACATTCTAAATTGTTTAAATATGAAAACTCTTAGAGTTCGAAGAATTACTTTTGATTTGTGTTTAATTTACAAAATTTTAAACTCTTTGGTTGACTGTCCTCAAATTTTGTGTAGTATTAAGTTACATGTGCCTGCTCGTACACTAAGAAATACTAATATTTTGTTTGTACCATTTCATAAAACTAACTATAGTTATTATTCTGCTATTTCTAGGATGTGTCGGGAAGTAAATATCTACTACGCATATATTGATTTGTTTGACACTTCATTCAGCAAGTTTAAATCATCTGTTCTCAGAATTAAATTTGAAAATTTTTGATTGGGATGTTATTAGGTTAATTTAGCTTATCTTAACTTACTTAATTTAATTTGTCTAATTGTATTAGGTTATAATTTAATTTAACGTGTATATTTTGTTAAAAAGGGTCTTCCCGTTAATGAAATAATAAATAAATAAATAAATAATAAATAAATAAATAAACATAGCAAACAGCCAGACTTGTAATTATACTTTTTTCTTATTATTTTTTTCCATCCTTCAAAGACGCAAGGGGGCCAAAACCACCACCACAGGTTTGCCAGACTTAGGGTTTCCTTCCCAGTATATGCAAAGGGACCTTCCATAACAGTTACACGCTCGTTAAAAATACTGTAAGCAAACCCGTTGCTGGCTCTTGGACTATATGTTTAACTGACTGAAAATCCTTTTCACCTTAGCATTGGAATGACGTAGGTATTGGTAAAACGTTCATAGCAAACAATGTGAGCTCTTTAAACAAATAACGTACCGCTGAATCCTAGTATTTGTAATTTTCTACTTAGAAGTCGGTTGTAAATGAACTAATCTTGTGCCACTTTATTTAGCTCAGTTTTCACCATTGGTTTTATATTTCGCCTGTTTCAGATGACCAGTTCCTCCGCTAAGTCAGTTATGGAAATTTTAATCACATGCAAACAATTAACTATGTATAGACAGTTATGACATTTAAGATCCTAAAATTACTTGGGAACCTATGTCCGAGTTCTGGAATAGTTATTTAATCAAAATATTGAAATTTTTGTTGGTGATATTAATATCGATATCCTGGACAATGATAATAGCATATCGACAGGGAATTATTTAAATTTACTTCTTGAATTCTGCTATCTAACTTATCTGCAAGAACCAACTAGAGTAACAACAACTACTACATCCTGTATTGATCACATTTTTATTCGCTGTCAGGATCAGTTGTTGAGTTATCTGTATCCTGTGGTAGTCCAGTCTCAAGTTACTGGTCATTATTCTACTGTATTAATAACTAAAATGCTGATATAACAAAAAATTTGTGAGTGCCTGCAAAAACAAATATTAATACTATAACAAAAACTGATATACATACAAATTTAAATTGCTCCTGAGCATAATACAAGAGGTAAGAATAAATGTAATCTTTCAATTCCTAAAACAAGTACAGCACATTCCCAAAAAAATTCATATTACCTTTGTGTCAAATTGTTTAACCTTGTTCCGGTTGAGATTAAATCTTCTTACTCATTAAATTCTTTTAAAAATAAATTTAAAAAGTGGATGAAAGATGTGGGATTGGATTATTACACCTATTTGATAAATTTGGTAAATTGATTTGACTATTTGAGGTATGAACATATATATTTTGTTTAATTTGTTAAAGTTTTTGGTTGCTATCATTACAGTAATATAGTTAGGTTTTTTTTTTGTTTAACAGCCACGCGCAAGCTTTGCTACTGTGGCCATAATGTTTATATATAAATTTTGTTTGTATTAATAATAAACAATAAACAATATAAAAAAGGTGATCAACTAAACTATAAAAACTATACGAGATATCACTACTTTGTTAGCTTATAAAATATTCACCATCATACTGCGTAAGCGCATACACGAATATGCTGAAGAAATAATTGGAGATTACCAGGCCGGTTTTTATGAAGGATAGGTCAATGACGAACCAACTTTTCTCAGCAAGGCAGAAAAATCTTGAGAATTCATTACAGCTATCTATCAACTGTTTGTTGATTTTAAACAGGTATACAATAGCGTGGATAGAGAAACACAAGACGCTACCGAGTTACTATGAATAAGAAATGGGGAAAGGGTAGCGGAAGATAGGGATGTGTGAAGGAAAAAATTGAAGAAGACTCGGATTCGACAGGACTTAATCGTCACGAAGAAAGAGACGGTAAACCAAATTATTTTTTAGTGTTAATAAGTTTTTTTTTAATACATTTAATTTGCTAATATGCTTTATTACTCAAATATTATATAAGATCAAATACTGATTTCCTTAACTAATACTAATATGAATAAAACCTGCTAAACAGAAACCTAATTTTTAAATTATTTTATCAACAAAACAAAATGCTACTGCTTTTTAAGTAAACTGCTATCGAAGTTATAAATATTCCGACTAACTAGGAACACAGTACACATCACTGACATGGTATCACATACCTCTTCAAATAGAAGTAAATTGCACAATATGAAAAATAAATTTATCATTGAGTTAAACATAGCTGTAGGTAGTGTAGGTTATCTAATCACTTGCTACTAAAATGTCCATTTTGAAGCCTATTTCAAAGAACAAGGTTAATCTTGAGGTTGCAGGTATATTACTATGATCTTAGTTTTAAACTTGTTACTAAAACAAAACATAATCTTTGCAAAACTAAAAAGTGGATAACAACAGGTATAAAAGTATCAGCCGCTAACCTTAAAAAGTTGTATACAGTGTGTCCCAAAAAGAATGGGACACAGATTAGTCATAGATTCCTTACGTTATAATAAATCGAATAAACCTAATATATCTTAGTACAAAGTCCCTTCAGTAAGAAGTTATAGGGCCTTAAAGTTCAATTCTTTATTTTTTGTTAATTTCCACAAATGTTGAGATATCGATTTGAATTTTGGTATACTTACTTACTATTATATACTGGACTAATAAGAAAAATTTCATAAAGTAGACTTGACTGTAAGGGTCACTTTACCTCTCTTTCAAAACTTTTTTTAGCTCTAACTTTGTTATCTGTTACATTTTTTTTAAATTTTAGGTTATTATTTGAAAGAGAATTAAAATACACAAAAATAATGTAAGTACTCTTAATTCATAAGCGTAAGAGCAACCGTTTACCTTAAAATTCCCAACAAAGGTTTTTGGTCATTAAAACGTGCAATTATGATCACAAAAACAATGGGTAATGATTGTAATCTAGTAAACAACATCAGGAAATCAATTAATGACGTGGGTGACATCAGTTTTTATCTTTTGTGCTTACGAAAATGCTGTGACATAACGAACCTTGCAGCATTGGAGAATTCATTATGTAGCGGTATGTTCTTAAACATAAAAGAACAAATTCTTATGCTACTAATGTCATTAATTGATTTATCATTGTTTTTTACTAGATGACCATTGTTTTTGTGATCATGGCTACTTGATAATTGAACGTCTTAATGACAACCAAAAACCTTTGATGAGCATTTTAAGGTAAATGGTTGCATTTTTGTGTTTCTAATTCTCTTTCAGATAAAGTTAAAAAAAGTTTTCAAAGATAGGTAAAGTGCCTCTTGCAGTCAAGTCTAATTTATGAAAAAAAATTGTTAATGCAGTACAGGGTGTTTGCTCAAATTTAGACAGCTCTAGCGACTTTGTTATTCCAAATAGAAAAAAATTGTTTCGATAAAAATTTTAGCGTATCATCCAAACCGTCTGAATTTGCTACTTAAAGAAACAATCGAGCATCACCGGTAAACTTTTTGACTTATTGTATACTTTTTTTTAATAGAACACCCTATATATTATGTGTTTATTGGATAGCGCTTAAATTTCCTTTTCAAAAATATTTAAGTTGCCTATAATTACTTCATCCATTGTTGAAATATCCGCTATTAAAGAATAAAAATATTACTAATTTACTATATGAAATAAATCACAGTAACCATTGAAAAACAAAGTTATAAAATGACATTACTGGCGGCATGCGGCATGGAACATTTAGTTGTCCATTTTTAAAATTGTTTTTCGTATTAAAATTGTTGATTATTTCAATGGTATAGTAATATTTTTATTTTTTAATAGCCGATATTTCAACAATGGATGAAGTAATTATAGACAACTTATATATTTTTGAAAAGAGAATTTTAAGAGCTATCCAATAAATACATAATATATAGGATGTTCCATTAAAAAAAATCAGGTGTGATACACGCACACAACTTCCTTTTACAGTGATCTTATAATTAGCAAAAAATTCTACAAAAACGGTACAAAATAGAGCGTTAGGTAAAGAGACAAATTTTTTCTAGAATTTTAAGCTGAATTCAAAAATGTAGTAATATACCGGGTGTTCTATTTAAAATAGGAGTTAATAAAAAAAATAGCAAAAAAAACAAAAGAAACCCATTTTAGAAGTATTGAACTGGAAAATCACCTATCTCACTTCAATACACATTAAAAATGTAATAAAAATGTGAAGTTTGAAAAAAATTGTTAAAGGCGTTTTTGGAAAAATCGAAAAAAACTGAAAAATCACAAGAGTAAACATCTACTTCCGGTTATGCGATTTTCTTCAAAAGCTTGCTGTCGCATCTACATAGTACACAAAACTTATATATGAAGTTTCAACGCCATACCTCTTTTCGTTTTTGAGATATTCTGTTCACAGACAGACAGACAGACACAGACAGACAGACCAATAAAAAAAAATATGTTTTTTGGGTTCAGGGGACTCTAAAACGTGAAGATCTGTTGAAAACTAAATTTCGAATTTTTAGGGTGAATCCAATACTTCCTTTATTGTAAAAGGAAGTAAAAAGTATACAATAAGTTAAAAAGTTTACCCGTGACGCTCAATTGTTTCTTTAAGTAGTAAATTCGGACGATTTGGATGATACGCTACAATTTTTATTTGAACATTTTTTTTCTATCTGGAATAACAAAGTCGCTAGAAGCTGTCAGAATTTGAACAAACACCCTGTACATAATAGTAAGCATGTATGCTAAAATTCAAATCGATATCTCTACATTTGTGGAAATTAACAAAAAATAAAAAAATGAACTTCAAGGTCCTATAACTTCTTACTGGAGGGACTTTGTACTAAGGTATATTAGGTTTAATCGATTTATTATAACGTAAGGAATCTATGACTAATTGGTGTCCCATTCTTTTTGGGATACCCTGTATACAGCAAAAACAAGGATTAATTACTTTAAACTATTATAACACGTACAAAACAAATTATAGACATATAATTAGACTTGCAAAACAATTGTATTATAACAATCAAATACTGGATTCCGATAACAGATCAAAAGTGGTATGGAACATCATAAGTTCTCCAATAAAAAAAATTTAAAAACACAGAAAATAATAATAGAATAATAAATGAAGTTGAAGTTGTAGATAAGAAGGAAATAGCCAATGCGTATCACAATTTCTTTGTGAATTTTGCCGAAGGAGATAAGTATGAACAAAACAATTTCAAGAACAGTACCTAACAACTATACAAAGGAATCAAATTTTACAGACAAAACTATTCTTCTTGAGGCAGCTACTGAATCTGAAATCATGAGTATAAATCAATTCTTTACATCTATCATAAAACAATGTGCTATCCAGTTAGCTAAACCACTATGTCATATAATCAACATCTGTATCACTGACGGCTGCTTTCCGAATATGTAAAAGATCTCTTAAGTCATTGCTCTATTTAAAAAAGGGTGATCAAAAATTACTTTCCAACTATTGCCCAATTTCATTGTTGTCGGTATTTTCCAAAATCATTGAGAAAATTCTACCTAAAAGGATACAAAAATTTTTAGAACTTAACCCTCCAGTACCCGTTAAAAATTCTAAGACATCAGTACCCGCACCGGTCTCGCAGTCCGACACCGCTCTGCCACCTCCATAAAAATAATGAGATATATTATGGCATTAGTTTCTTGTTCACTAACGTCTTCATAATCAGATATTTCCTGTTCAGTGTCACTTTTCATTTCCCTAGTTCCCAATAAATTATCTTCGTCAGACGATGGCACATCATCATAAAACGTGTTGTCGACATCCTCCTCCGCTCTTATATCTCGCATCTTCTGTTCTAGTCGCGCCTGTTCTTTCTCATAAAATCTGCCATGACTATAATAATGTTTTAATATAACAGTGTTATTAAAAATGCAGAAAATACTTTCTTCTCCTCACATTGGTCGTATATCAAAGGTAAAAATAAAAACAACTTGGGTACCCGCTTCGGTCTCTGAAACCGAAATTATAAATAACTTTTAAACCACTGCACGCACGAACTCAAAACTGCATACGGATCTTCAATGGCAATATATAGGAAGGTAGTGAAATGGGCGGTAAACTAACGCTAGCACATTAAGTAATATACTGCATCATGTGTTTGCTCGGTCTCACAGACCGTAAACGGGTACTGAAGGGTTAATGATCTCTTATCAAACTCACCGCACGGTTTTAGGCATAACAAATCGACTATGTAGCTTTACTAACTGTTCTTGATATAATTTATATGCAACTAGATAAAAATAACAAAGTGGTGGCTCTCTTTGTGGATCTGTCAAAGGCTTTTGACTGCTTTGACCATAAAATTCTGTTAAAAAATGGAAAGTTATGGACTACGTGGTAAATGCAATAATTTATTAAGGTCATATCTAAACAATAGAAAACAGTTTGTTAACTTTCTTGGTGAAAATTTTGATGAACTTATAATTGATATTGGTGTTCCACTGGGAAGTATTTTGGGCCCGTTGTTATTTTTACTATATTGTAATGATGTGTATAATCATCTCTCTATATCTCACTGCGAATTTGCAGATGATATGACAATGGTAGCTTACAACAAAGAACAAGACGATGTTAATCGACAGCTAAACAACAATTTATCAACAATTTATAACTATCTTAGTAGTACTCACTTGAAAATTAACCAAGAAAAAACACATATCTTACAATTTCACCCACATAGTGCCAATTATACGAGTAGTCCTCTAATTAGGCTAAATGGTAAAACAATTGAACAAGTAACAAGTTTCAAACTACTGGGAATACACATAGACATATCACTATCATGGCGGGATCACGTTAATTATGTTTGTAACAAATGTGCAAGTACTTGTTTTGCACTGAAAAGACTCCCATGCTATCACTAGCAAAGACATCGCAAAGGCTTTTTTCTACGACCACCACTAAAAGTAGGCCTTTTAGCGCTAGCTTTTTTCACTAAAAGTGACGTTTTAGCATTTAGCACATGTGTTATAAAGTGAAGTGAGGTTATAAAACTACAATATCGAACTGGAAGTGAGGTTGTAAAGTTATTCTAGTTACTTCTTGCGTTAGAGATAAAGTGTTTTTTTAAATAATTAAAGCGTTATGTAATAAATAAAGTCAGATGTGTACTATTATAATTACCGTTGATAACTAAATTTGACAGTACTGGTTCCACAAACATTCACCTGTGCGTTAAGGCCATCTGTTTATTATGACATAAATTATAACCGTCGTAGATGCAAACCTTTGTTAAATGGACATTTATGGATTAATAACCGAAAATTTAATGTCGTAGAAAAAATATTGTATGCAAACTCGTGCTAAGTGTTATTGCACTCGACATAATTTTCATGTCTCGTGCATAAACGTCCACTTTTAGCACTTGTTGCATAAATAGCTATTTATTACTTAAATTTTGAATTTGTTATAAGATACAGAGTATTTATAATGCAAAAAAGAGCCTTACGTTGTATGTTTGGTCTACAATATAGAGACTTGTAAACAAATTTTTATCGGAGAACAAATACTCACCTTCTCTTGTATTTATATATTAGAAAATTTGTGAGACAAAATATCTCCAATTTTAACCTACAAAATGAATATCACAATTATAATACTCGTCATGGCCAAAATCTGCAATACAACATACACAGATTAGAGCTTTACAAATCAAGTCCTTACTATATGTGGGCCAAATTATACAACAAGCTACCTACTAGGTAGTATAAAAAATCTTAGCTTAAAAAAATGTGTTTCCCATATCAAGAAATTGTTAGTATCCAATGCTTTTTATTCTGTAAACGAATTTTTGTCCCATGTTTTTATACAATTAACTATCTGTAATTTTAACTTTACCCAGTAAGTGTTCCTTAGACATACCCTATTTCCTGTATTGTAATTTTTATGGGCTAAATAAAGGATTTTTATTAGTATTTTCTTTATTTATTTATTCTACACGACAAAAATCTTGTTCTAAACTTAGTGACAAATAAAACAAAATAAGCTTGCCAATTAAGGAACTATCGAGAAATTAAAAAAAAACTGATTCTGAGCGGGCTGTGGAAATTCAAACGTATGAATAATATGTTGGTGGCACTGTAAGTTTATGTCAAATTGAAGGTTATCAGTTAGGTTTTGCGTCAGTCGGTGTCAAAACTGACGCAGAACCTAACCTAATATCCTCGAATTTGACATAGACTTACAGTGCCACCAACATATTATTCATATGTTTGTATTTAGAGAGTCCGCTGACAATCAGTTTTTGGATCTCTCGATACAAACATACTCACTGCTGTCACAAAAACACATAATAATACTAGCAAATTGCACAAAATGAACAAAGACATTTTAAATGAACTTATTGTTACGATAAACAGAGCTGGTAGGTACCTAACTAGCCACCAGCATATCATTCTTAAGATTGTTTCAAAGTCCCCTTAACCATTTTACATAGATTCAGTGCTTTTGAAATGTCAGACGAAGGAAATGGTTCACTAGAAAACCAAACAGAACTGTCAGCAATAAAATGTTGTATCGGCTTCAAGTAAACTGAGTTAGTTGTTGATGTAATAGCATTTTCAGGGCATTTTGACTTGTAAATTTTGTATAAATATTCAAGGTCTGTAACAAATTTATGAATCCCATAGACAGCTATTTGGTACCAAGTATCAGAAGATCCTGCATGGAATTCTCGCACTACCCATGCATTATTCGTTTTAGTATAGTCTCTATATATTTTCACAGAGGTTAGGTGTAAATGGTCGGCAAGTGTCATACAATTGCAAACCATCAAGTTGTAGAATATCATAGTGTTTAGCAGAACAAGCGGAGAGTGAACACCCAGCTGACCGCTCTCCCATAGGTGCTTTTCTTCTACGCAGGGTTCGACATAGCGGCAGTTATCATAAACAATCAAAAATTCCCTAGCCATCTCATCTAAGCGTTCTCTAAATGTTGCGTAACAACAATCGCCAAACAGATTATCACTTCTCTGGTTCAAACTTAGATATTTTTGAATACCCAAGCAGAGAAGGTAAATATGGTCTGGAGCATAATGCTGCCCATTGGGACTTTTAATTTCAATAATGAAGAGGTACAGCAGTTTGTTGAGCATATGCGGACACAAATCCTGCAGTTTTCCCTTAATCTTAGGCCTGGGAGGCACAGCTTCAGCAAGTTCTCTGTTTTTACATTTAATCCACTGGTTCCAGCAATCCACACCCAACTGCAAGTTAATGTTAAAACCAGGTAAAATTTCGACTGTCGGTTCGGCAGGATTTGTTAGGGTCTCTTTCACATCGATTTGGTTGCTTGTTGCAAGTTCGGAAGATCCTTCACCGAATGTTTCATTATTCAAGTCACCTACAGCCTCTGTTTCTTTTCCTTCAGCTGCAGCAAGTTCAGCCATCGTCTGTTTCTTCTATTTTGAAGAAATGCACAAAGTGGAGAGTCGTTTTGATGTGATAGAAATATCTAGGAGTACAAAAAAGAAATTATTGTACATTAACGTAAGTATTGATATGTAAATAATTACCGATATTGCAAATGCAATTTAAAGTGGCACCTACTTGGTTAAATAGTTTTTAAAAATCTCCACTTGAAGTTACAGCGTTAAAGTTAGACCACGCCACACGCCACGCCGCAGCAAAAATAAAGCGTCCTAGTACCACGGCCAACTAAATAACTATGGCCTGCACATAGGGAACACCCCCTGTAGCCACCTATTGTGAGAATTTAAAAGCATTTGGTGTGTTTCTTAGCTCAAATGTCAAAATCTGACGTTTAACTTTAAAAGGTTAGTTGCACCATGAAATCTCAGTTTATTGTTTTTGTTGAAATTTAACACAATTTCTAATAAATCAATACATAAAGTAAGTTTATTTGTGGAAGTTTTAATCCACGGTCTTGCAGATAAATTAATCGTAGCAAGGGTCGGGAAAACTGCAGAATCTGGGGCCACTTCCCTGCTATTGGTAATATTAATTATTCAGCCTCTACACCGCAAGGTAAATGAGGTTACAGATTATACATACATACATTAACCGTGTTTCTCTAGTAACCATAACCAAAATTATCAGGAAATCAATAAAAGGAGGGGAATTGGCCCCAGATTCTGCAGTTTAGCCGATACAAATGCTATGGATGCTGAGTAAATGTTGGTTTCAGACATATCATTGATTTTTAAACTTTGGATTTTCAACCGTAGTTCTACTGGTAATAACAATCCTTCGCTATTGATGGATGCTGTTTGGAGAGATGACAGTTGGGCAATACTACTAATAAAACTAAAATGTTCTGCGCTATTTGAACTGGCAGACGATTTAACTATTCCACAGCGCAAAATTTGCCTTAGTGCGTATTCTGCTGTTCGGGCATCTGTAGCTTCATGGAGAGAAAGTTGCTTAAACTGCATCAGAACTGAATGCTCGTGTTAATACATAATAGAAGCCAGCTTGCTCAAGAAGAAATTTTATGCATAAATAAGTACTTTTCTGAAGTGAATTCTAGAGCGTGTGCGGTTTCCTTTGTCAATCCTGGTAATCCCGTAAGATGCAATGCTGCTATCCAAGGAACGAATGTATTGACTTTTGTTTGAAACGTGTATTTGGAAAAAATTATAAATATTCCCCATGTATGTTACTGTAGTATTAACGTTAAGAAAATTATTGTCACCGGATTCTTTCAAAAATTTAAATGAACTAGTCGCTGTAGGAGCAAATATTGGGATAGCTAGCAGAACATTCATCTTTTCAAAATTTGTGGGATATAAATGCATTCTTGTTAAATATCGAACAGATTTAACTGGTAATCCCTTCTGTAAATTATATAATAATCTCAAATACGTTGAAGTAATTTTCCATTCGAGGAATACATATCACGTTCTAAAAACAAATTTCTGGCAATTTTAAAGCATGGCAATAATCGAAGAACAAAAATAGTGGTAGTGGCGAAAGAAAAGGATGCCCAATGTAATTTCTAATTGATCCCCCACTTAACATTTTAAAAAGTGCGACATTAGATGAAAAATTGTCCGTAACCAGTCTTAACACAACAAAACAACAATCAGTTACAAGTTGCAGAAATTATCACTGTTAAGCTGCTGTGGTTTGAAATGATTTTTACATAAGGCCGTATAGTCTGTAATTTTAGAGATATGTGCAATAAAAATGTAGTTAACATGCAACATGTAGTTTTCTTACTGTTTATTAATACCACAAAATTCTGGTAAAAATTCAACCCATTGCTGCCGAACACACAATTCACTAGGCAGTTGGCACTATCCATTTTAAAATTTAGTAAAATATTTTCACAACTAAGGATGTACACAAAGCTGGACTGAGTGTGGAGTGAAAGTTAAAAAGTTTTTCGGCGATAACAAGAAGACCTGAACTGTTACGATAGTGATAACCTTATGGGTGCCAATGGTTAACTGCACAGCTTGTTTAACCTTTATCAGCAGAAACCCGCAAGGAGTTTGTTGTGAAGGCTTCAAAAAACAATACCATGCTTCTTATATGGCAAAAAACGACGATATTATTATACCGGGGCTACTATAGAAATTCTCCCAATGTGCAAAGAATTGTCTGGTGCTTGATATTGCAGGTGTTCAAAGTCTGGTTGAGATAAAACTGTTTTGTAATTGGGTATTTATACTGTAAAACAGGTTAAAATAAAATAAATAATGGTAGATTATGTTTCACCCGTGCTAATAGCACACGGCCACAGCAGCTGTCACACCATAACCCACAGCGACAGATGCTCCGCTCCGCTGCTTAAAGGATTTAATTAAATTAAAACTTATGATTGTTAGAATAATATTTAAGTTGTCAATACATTTTCAAAGGTGACTTAATCTATTCATATTTCAATTTTCGACATTGAAAAAATAAGCATTTCTATAGAAATAACATATGCTATTGTATTCCATATGTCAAATATTTAAATTTGCCGCCATATATAAAATACGTTTCAGTATTAATTACTAGATGTCTCTAGGGGGTGTTCCCTATGTTCAGGCCATAGTATTTAATTTAGTCGGCCATGCTAGTACTAAATGTAACGTTTTTTGATCTAACTAATCAATGTTGCCAACTCTGGAATATAAAGTTTCCCTAAATTCTGAGCGAAAAGTCAACGTACATCTTATAAAAATTAAAAACCGACATTCGATTTAAATGGATTTATAGTAGGTATATTATTTCATACTGTCCGGAAAATACGACTTTTCGTCATTAATTTGAGTCCGGAAAGTGGAACATTACATCACAAAGCCGGAAAGTGAAACATTACATCACAAGACCGGAAAGTGTTGCTAGGCAACTGCTGAATAGTAAGTTGGTGACACTGTAAGTCTATGTCAAATTCGAGGTCATACTGTTAGGTTTTCCGTCAGTTTTGACACACGCTGACGCAAAACCTAACCTGCTAACATCGAATTTGACAGACTTAGAGTGCCACCAACATATTCATACGTTTGAATTTTCACAGCCGCCCCTTATGGAGTTTTTCAATGAACATGTTGTATAAAACAGTATTAAATAAAACATTGTACGATACACGGCCATACAATATTTTTAAATTACTCGTTTAGAAATTCCAGACTCGGCTCGTTCCTCGCCTCGTCCGTAAACATCTAAACTTGTACTTGTAACGTAAATTACTATTACCTACATAAAAAGCTGCAAAAGTGGCATATATCGTGTGAGTATATTTGAGAAACGAGGCGAAGAGCAGCGGAGGCAAGTGACTTAAAATACGAGAGTACAATACACTTTCGAGCTACTTATGTACGCTATTTTTCCCACAATCACAAAAAAATACACATTTTTGCAGTTTAATGAATGACAACTGAAAATGTCAGTAGATTGTCCGTAACTTTTAGGTCTATATGACATATTTACAGTAATTTTTAGGTTAAAATGACATACGGTTAGCAATTTTGAAATTAAAATGACATATTTAGCCCATTGTGCATTTGTTCATAACAAACACGTTCGTTATGATAACGACCGGGAGAATGATGCCTAGATAAATTAATGTTTGTAGATTGGCAACTCGGGGATATTTGTGAAGACACGTGTAGAGCCATCTAGTGAGAGTGTCTCCTACTTTTTAAGCCTCTGTCGGTATAAAAGCTGTCGAATCGCTATGTTACTATCGTAACTAAATAAAATTTTATTACTTTATTTTGTAACGGGTGTTCATAAACAGTCGTCATCCCAGGTGCTTTGAAAAACAAATGTTATGTCTTTGATTAATTCGTGCAACACAATGAAACGTCATTGAGTACTGTCATAGCGCTTTTATTATCAATTTTAATAGACATACGTTTCTGAAGTCAAAACCTACTGGGATGACGACTGTTTATGAACACCCGTTATTAATTTGCACACAGCTACAGAAATATTAAATATTTGTGGAACATATTATCTTTTAAGTGACAATCGTCTGTTTTCACCCGCTCTGTACAAATTAATAGAAATCTAATTAATATTAAAAAATTGGCAAATATGCAGGGAAAATAATAATAATTAAGTATTTATTTAGCATAATAGCTACACAAATAATCCACTATAATATTATAACATATAAGCCGTTCACGATCTTTTTGGGTCAGGTGAGGCTATGACCATCTAGTAATTTTGTTGGCAGTACCTCTGTTGCAACTAAACTCCCTCATGGAAATTGACAATTTTTGTGTTAGGTTAGGTTGTTTTCAGTTTAAGGTTATATTTTCTGAATAGGTACATTGTTGCCGGATATTCTCTAGTCTCCACATCGACTCGCTTTCTTTTAAATGTGGTCTGTCCTTCTTAAATTGGAAGTAGCATCGTTTAGTGGAAATTTTTTGTTGCAACAAAATTATTTTGGGCATTTTAACTTTTCCTTTGACGGAAATTAAAATTATTTTTACACATTTGATAAATCATTTATTTTCTTACGAATATTAAAATATTAAATCTGGCAATGTGGTGGCAAGAAAATGTCGAACAGACACTGACAGAAAAAAAAAGTTGCATTCGCTACATCATCGAATCAGTTAGTCCAACATGAAAAGAAAAAATCATAGCCAACTCTGTCCCAAAAAGGTCGTGAACGGCTTATAAAAACATATTACTTATATTTACAAGTAACAAAAATAACTTATTTACGAAAACAAACTATATCTAAGAATAAACTAAACTGCAGGTCACAAAAGTGGAAATTCTTATACCTTAAATAAAATATATAATGTATATCAATAAAAATAAATAAAAATTTCAATACATCTGCGGCAGTTATGATACTCATAACATTCCTAGATATGTTAATAGCTATAAATGTATTCAAATTTAAAAATATTAAAAATTATTGTTTGATTCCTTCAAATCGACTACATGATATTCTTGAATAAGACTTTCAATTTCTTCATCGGAAATAGAGTATTCTGAATGGTTTTTATGTACCTCGATTTTATTCAACTCCTTGCAGTAATGTATCAAATGTGAGGAGTCTGCGTCTTGATAATTACTTTTAGAAACATTAGTGTCTCGAACTGCGACAAACAGACTAACCGTAAAGATACTCGGAACATATGTGCGTCAGGTATTGGTTGTCGACAACGTACAGAGGAGAAACAATTTTCTAACGCATCTTGAGTCAAATGTCCTAACATTATATAATCGAAATGTTCCTGTTCCAAGTACATTTTTTGAACGTCTAAAGCAGTTTGCGTGGAAAGAACAATTCCTGTTTGGAAGGGCATCCAGGTATTATTTACAGACAAATTATATATAATTTCCTGCACAGATTTCAAACTATCAATTGCTTCTTCATATTTTTCCTCATTATTGGTGGACAAGGCAAATGTGTGGTGTCTAGCTGTCATTAATTTAAACCAGTAATGCATTTTAGATAAAAACCAAGCAGTTGTTCTATGTTTATCAGAAATTATACCGTGTGATATATAATGCAGAAGTGCTGCAGCTACATCATGATTTAGCAAAGCTACACTTAGTGCAACATTCATAGTATCAAAATGCGATGGATCCAATACACTTTTCTTTAAACGAGGACTTAACTTTAGCACGTCGTCGCTTTCGATTTTAAAAAGTTGTTGAATGGGTTCAATGGAAATCACGTTTGATGGTAACACGTATTTTTGAATTATTGAGTCACTTAACATAAATTTATGTCCCTTCCTAAGCGCGGATGCCAAATTTTTGAATACATGTACAGAATCAGCCATGAAAAATAATTTCTCATCTGCGAAGCATGGATGTTTAACAAAATTTGTAATCTTACTAAACCTTGATGCAACAATATTTAACTTTTTCCACATGCTACGATTTTGCCCACCCATATCAGAAATTACAATTCTTACAATGATACCTATAGCATACGATTTCTGGAGTATTTCAGTGACTCTATTATAAAGTTCAGAAGCGCAAAATGAATTGCCGGTAAACTCGTAGCACACAATCTGCTTCCATCGAGTCGACAATCCTCCCAACATCAATACAAGAGGGTGAGTTGCCAACTCATTTGAATTTTTGACACCACCTGATGAGTGCATGGTAGGTCTGCCAACCACGTTGGAAAGCGTGTTATCGTATTGCAGCCCTGGTGTTATGGCCATCTCATCCAAAATCAACTTTGCGTGCTTTTCTTGAGGTTCAAATGTCTCGACCTCCACCAAGAAAAGTACAAATTAGTAGTCACTTCAACAATATTATTTATAGTGCTTAAGCACTAAAGGTGTGCACATAGTGCTATTATTGATTATTATTATTATTATTTATATAAAATTTAAGTTAATATTATTATTCAATTAATTATTTGAAAATTTGAATATTCGATTCGAAACAAATTATTCGAAATTTTTGAATATTTGCACACCCCTATAAAAGCACTAATACTGATGGACTATCCAATCAACCTTCACCAATACTAACTTTCAGTTTCAACATGCCAAAGATTTTGTCCAGTATACCTGCTTTAAATTTCAAGTTTCTTATTCTGTGTTGCAAAGTGCGAATGCTTGGATATGGAAGGTTTTGTTTTCGAATTTCTGCATAGCCCTTGGAACCATAGGCCAGATATAAGCGAAGAGCCCTTGTAATTGTATCCTCTGACCACAATGATCCACGACCATTATTTTTTTCCAGATATACCAGCTGATCTTCATTAAAAATCTTCTCTAAGTTTGTTGAGCTCTTTTCTTGCAACTTTCTTTCATATAGCCTGCACTTTGCAAGGGTTGCCTTCAATCGTTGTCTGAGTTCTTTGATAGTGTTGATATTGTCTACTTCTTGTTCTATTTCATACAAGCTGCTGTCAAGATTGTCTCCATGTGACATTTCTCCTTCAACACTACTTACATTTGGACCTGTAATGGTTTGCTCTACGCATGCACTGTGGTCCATTTCCTGTTCCGAAGCATCACATTTTCTCCTTTTGTTGTTTTCGACCATCAGATCAGGATATGCATTTGGAGATAGTTTTTTCTTACCATCTGCTCTTGACAGTTCAAATTGACCATCAGAAAAATGCACCTTAAATGAGTGAGTGTTATAATATGTTATATCTGCTTTGATATATTTACTCGCCTCACAAACCCTCCCATTTATCGGCACATTGTCTTGATTAATGGCACAGAACCACACTTCTCTTCTGCTTGCATTCTTTTCGCCACTGGGCAATCTGAATAAACGGAAGCCTTTAGCGGTACTGTTTTTGCAATTCGATACACAACAACCAGGTATAATTACACTTTATGAACCAACCAATTACTAAAAAAATATGAACGAACAATGTGATGACAGTCAGCATCCAATGCTTTATGTCAAATGGTCTGTCAAGCGTCGCACGTTTGATGGAAGATTTGAGATTAGGACGTCATCCTGTCACACAAATTCAGCAATTCATCACTGATATGCAGTATCAACACAACATAATTATAAGGTTACTGTTGGGGAGCCTCTCAGTTTTCCGTTATGTTTGGAAAATTCCTGATTGCTAGCTCGCCTTGGACGTTAATGGACTGTATTGATTTTCTTTACTAAATAATGCACTCGTTGAAAGCAAAGTAAGTAATTTATTGCCATAAATTAACACACAAACATTTGAACATTTAAACAAAGAATTGGCTTTCGCATAGCTGACTCCTTCGCATGCAGTCTCGTCGACAGATGGAAGTTAAGTGAAGCGGCGAGGCGAAGGCCCGCTCAAGTTCTAGAATGCGCATAGTAAATACGCCACTGCAAGCGAGGCGGCACTATTTTATGAAACACTTAAAATACCGCCCGCCTTGGAAAGGGTAACCTTTCAAATAACAATAGTACAAATTTGACATGTAACATCTAGAGTAAGACATGTAACTAAAATAGACATATACAAAGCATAGATCTTAAGGTAATACAAGAAAACCCGAACAATGGATAGCCAAAGGGCTTTACGAAACACTGCGCAAGACGCAAACGTACTAGTTCACAACACTAGGTAGCGGGCACAATTTGGCGAAGGATCGCTTTACGATCCCTAACACAGTTTTCACTGACGCCACACGCGTAACGCCGTCAAGGCCAGGGTGCAGCTCCTAACCTCCACTTCAGAGGGGGAAGATTGTCATCCTTGATGAGAACCATGGAACCAGGCTGAAGGTCCGAAAGGTGTGTGCGCCATTTGGTGCGCTGTTGGAGTTCTGAGATGTACTCCTTGCTCCATCTTTTCCATACATTCTGGTGAAGCTGTTGTATTCTTTGGTATCTAGACAGCCGAGACTCGGCTATCTCAGTAACGTTGGGATCAGGCAGTGACACCAAAGGACGACCGATCAAAAAATGAGCAGGAGTCAAAGGCTGAAGGTCGTTTGGATCAGCGGACAAAGGAGACAGGGGTCGGGAGTTTAAGGTCGCTTCCACCTGTGCCAGCAAAGTGCAAAATTCATCGTAATTTAGACTAGCGTTACCTATAACGCGCCGTATGTGATGTTTGGAAGACTTAATTCCGGCCTCCCACAATCCGCCAAAGTGGGGACTGTGCGCGGGTATAAAATGCCAAGCTACTCCGTCGCTCGCGACTGATTCGGAAATAGAAAGGCCTTGTTCCGCAAGAAAGTTGCCTAATTCGATTAATTCGGAATTAGCGCCGACAAAGTTAGTGCCATTGTCTGAATAGACATGGAGCGGTTTGCCTCGACGAGCTACAAACCGGCGAAAAGCCATTAAGAAGGCTTCAGTAGAAAGGTCAGCGACCAATTCAAGGTGCACTGCTTTTGTGACAAAACAAACGAATAGACAAAGGTAGGACTTTACTAGTTTAGAACCACGTCCCTTGCGATCCTTTATCATGAACGGTCCACCATAATCGATACCAGTCGTATGAAATGGGGGCGATGATTGAATACGAGAGGCTGGCAGATCTCCCATTATGGGTTCGGTTAACTTAGGAGAAAATCTAAAACACCGCAAGCATTGATGAACCACTTGCTTGACTATATTTCTGCCAGAGGTAATCCAATATCGTTCTCTGAGATTAGCTAACAGCATTTGAGGTCCGGCATGGAGAAACCGAAGGTGCTCATGTGAGACTAGGAGTTTGGCGAATGGATGTTTGCCAGAAATCACTAGAGGAAACTTTTTGTCAAAGGGTAATTGAGAGTTGTGGAGCCTACCACCAACTCTTAGCAGTCCCTTAGAGTCCAGAAAAGGATTCAAGGATATCAAAGCAGAAGATTGTTTCACAGGCTTGTTCTGTGACAACAGCTTAAATTCGTCATGAAATGACTCACGTTGTGAAAACCTTGCAAGCCTTACAAGGGATGCTTGCAGTTCATCTGTAGAAAGGGGCCCAGAAAGGCGATCGGCTTTGGGGGTCCGCGCATTGTTATAAAAACGAAAGCAATAAGCGGTAACTCGTTGTAATCGAGCCAAACTTGAATACTGATTGAACGGAAATGGTTCGACAGAGGTTACAGAAAAATTCTGAACTTCTTTTTTGAATTCTGGAAGCTCAGCAAGAACATGTTTGGAAGTAGGCCAAGATGCCTCACCTTCGCTTAGCCAGGCGGGACCATGCCACCAAAGGCTTAATTTTTTTAAAACTAAAGGAGAGACTCTCCTAGTGAGAAGATCAGCAGGATTTGACGCGGTAGGAACATGCCTCCACGTGGCATCAGAAGTGAGTTGCTGAACATCTGCAACTCTGTTGCACACAAAGGTTTTAAGAAGATTTGGACTGGTTTTCAACTATCCTAGCACTATTGTGGAATCTTTCCACAAAATAATTCTAGATATGGGCAAATCAAGTGCCTTTATGACTTGCACGGAGAGTTTACTTAGAAGAACAGCTCCGCAGAGCTCGAGCTTCGGAATTGTCAAGGGCTTCAAAGGGGCTACCTTGGCCTTGGAACAGAGAAGGTGCACTTGTACTTCCCCTTCCTGATTCTTGGAACGGAGGTATATCGACGAACCGTAACCATTGTTGGAAACATCGCAGAAACCATGGAGTTCTATCTCAATCACGCGACGACAGAGGACGTGACGAGGAATTGCTAAATCATTGAGCATGAGAAGATCACGCCGATATGTACACCATTTTTCTTGTATGGCGTTGGGAACGGGTTCATCCCAATTCAACTTTTCCATCCAAAGTTGTTGCAAAAGAACCTTGGCACCCATGGTGCATGGACTTAGCAGACCCAGCGGGTCAAATATCTGCGATATTTCAGACAAGATGCTACGCTTGGTAGCCTTACTACTTGTAGAATTTGAAATATTGAACATCAGATGATCGCTTTTAAAGGACCAAATCAAACCAAGGGTGCTTGTGTGCTCATGTGCACTGAAATCAAGAACACCAGGATGCAAATCGGAGTCTGGGATTCCATCGAGAACTTCTGGAGAATTAGAAATCCACTTTCTAAGTTTGAAACAGCCTGAATCAAGAATCTGATTCAAGTTTGAACAGATAATACGCGCTTTCTCAGGAGTGTCGGCACCTGTCAGAAGGTCGTCGACGTAGAAGTCCTCCTTTATCACTCGAGAGACTTCGGGATTTGAAGCTGCACATTCGATGCCCAATTGGGTCAAACATCTAATGGCAAGAAAAGACGCTGAAGCGGTGCCATAAGTAAGTGTATTCAATTCGTATGACAGAAGAGGCTCAGTTGGAGATGATCGCCAAAGGATTCTCTGAAGGGGCCTATGGTCAGGATTCACCAGAACCTGACGATACATTTTCTCAATGTCGGCTGATACAGCGTACAAATGCTTGCAAAAGCGAACAAGAATGAAAAATAAGTCTTGTTGCACGGTTGGGCCAACCATCTGAATACTGTTCAGAGATTGCCCGGAAGTGGTTGCTTGGGAACCATTGAATACAACTCGGAGTTTAGTTGTCAGGCTTTCCTCTTTTAAGACTCCGTGGTGGGGTAGATAATAGGATATCTCGTTTGAATTAGGGTTTGAAACGGACATGACCTAATTCAGAATATTCATTCATGAAACTCGAATAGCGATTGGACAAGTCAGGGTTCGCTTGTAACCGCTTCTCTAATGATAAGAATCTTTTCTGAGCGATTTGCAATGAATCACCCAATACCTCTACAGGTTCCTTGAGAGGGATAGAGACAACGAATCGACCATTCGCTTCTCGTTGCGTATTTTGCACGAAATGTGCCTCACAGGCGTTCTCTTCATTTGTGCGGACCTTTTCCTCTGGGTAATGTTCGAGTTGCCAAAACCTAGCAATGGGGTCAGAAGCATCCTCGATCGTGCCAAGATTGCACTGTACAGGGTACGCAGAAGGGGGGCCTGTAGGGCCAGAAACAATCCAACCAAAACGAGTCTTTTGGAGGATGGGAAGATTTGGGCCTAGACCAATTTGTCCAATACAAAGGAGCTGCCAGAAAATGGGCAAACCAATCAGAATGTCGATGGTGCCCGTTTGGTCGTAGGACAGATCTGATAACTTGATGTTATCAGGAACCTTGAAGCTGTTTCGCTGGACGCGAAAACTTGGGGATGTACCTGTAATCTCATCGAGAACAAGACAGGATAGAGCAATACTGTATGAGGTGTGAGGGGCTTGCAGCTTAATATCACACCTAGCCTTGATTTGAGAAGTAGCTTTACTTAAGCCAGAAACAGTAACGTTGACTTCGCGAGTTGGAAGCTTCAACCTTTTACACAAATCTGAACGTATGAAGTTCGATTGGGAACCGGAATCCAGCAGGATTCGCACAACCTGAGGCGTACCATCATCAGCGATGAGTTTAGCGGTAGCCGTAGGTAAGAGTACCTGAAAAGCATTCGAACAGAATGCCGAAATCGATTAGTTTAGTTCAACAGGGGTTTCTGCCGACATCGCAGATCCTGGTTGACTAGAAGAAGCATTTTGAGGTTTATCCTCATGAAGAAGTGTGTTGTGCCTTGATTTGCACTTTCTACACGTATATTTGGAGCTACAGCGGCTCGCAAGGTGACCCTGAGTTAGGCAATTAAAGCATACACGGAGCTCTTTTGCCTTTGAATTTCTGTCAAGAGAAGACAGCTTGACAAACTTATCACATTTGTACAATGGATGAGATCCTTTACAAAGTGGACACAAAGGGGTACCTGACACAAATGATTTTGAATGTACCTTGGAAGACTTTTCGGGTACAAGCTTAATATT
The DNA here is from genome assembly GCA_940337035.1 of Agriotes lineatus. NCBI lineage: Eukaryota > Metazoa > Arthropoda > Insecta > Coleoptera > Elateridae > Agriotes > Agriotes lineatus. The sequence continues at coordinate 81,295 of CALNHX010004319.1, forward strand.
TTTTACTTCCAGAGTTTCTAGAAGATTTGCTGTGTTTTGTAGAAATTCCTTGAACTCGTCAAGATTAGGCAGATCAGAACTTGACCGGTTTCTAAGGACCTCCCATTCACGGAATGTCGTGGGGTCCAGTTTTTTAGAAACGACATAAATCAGAACAACATCTAGAAGCTCGCTTTTGGTTGCTAATGATTTGATTGCTGCAAAATGTGTGAATAACATATCGCTAATCGTACGTAATTTAGTTGCAGATTCCTTACTGCACGATTCAAGTTCGAATATAGCATTGAGGTGGTTATGAATCAGAATTTTTGGATCATTGTAACGATTACACAATGCATCCCAAGCTAGAATATAATTACTCGCAGTAAACTCTAAACTTTTTATAATTTGGCTTGCATCACCCTGTAAACTAGCCTTTAAGTAATGCAGTTTTTGAATATTAGTTAGCGTTTGATTCTCATGAATTAAACTAATAAAAATCTCACGAAATTCCAACCACTCTGACACGTTCCCTGAATATTTGGGAATGGAGATGGTAGGAAGGCGTACAGCTCGATTATTGCAATGCGAACTGCAATTTGAATGCGTTAATCTCACGCTACCATTAGGAGATCCAGAACGATCTGGTGCAACATCAGACTGTTTGTTGTATTCATTAATCAAACATTCAGCTTGTGAAATTGCAAGAAAATAAGAGTCTTCAAATTCGACTTGTTGCTGCATTTCAGATTCTGTATCCTTACTGGTGTCTAAAATTTGTTCATGAACCGCATAATATTCTGATAACACGGTGGCTATAGCATCCAATCTTTTCTGCAATTGAACAATCTGAGCGCTAGATAAGAATTGATCTTCATCATAAATTGTTTGCAAAGATTGCACGTAATTTGCGAAACGCGTAAGCTTGCCCTTGATAGAGCCACGTGCTCTTACAAGCGGATCCATAATTGTTGAAATTAAAACAGTTTAACAGATAGAACTAACTCTCGTACGCCCCTGGTACGGAATTTTGTTTACAACGCAAGACAGCTTTGATAACGACGCGAGAATCTTGGCGCTAACGACGCAGAAAACGACCCTGGTACAACGCGAGATGATTAACTTGTGACTGATTCGACTGCAATATGAAACATGCAGGGGATATTGTAGTCACGAATCAAACGAAATAGCTTGGCATTTCACGCAATTAAAATGTTTATATGACTCATAAACCATTTGTTTACGCAATAATACGCAGCTGAAATTATGCACACACAGACACAGCTGATAGAAAACCAAATTCATGCATAGGAAATCACAAAAAAGGGAATTAAGCTTACAGGCTTACATTGATATTGTTGCATGTGCCGCCTTTTTCGTTTCTGTGGTTTGAACTGCCGTCTCGTCTGCAGCTGCATGCACACCTGCACGTTGCCGCGAGACTCGGCGTTTGGCTATCTCGCTCTCACGTTGATAGCAGCGTATGCTGTCTTCCTTCCTCTCGTTCCTCTCGTTAGGGACGAATTTAACACGATTGAAACTGCGTTGTACTTACTTGCCTTGTACAACTGCGAATCCGGGCCGATGATCCATGCGGCACGAAGGAACAATGTTGCTGCTTTTCCGGGCTCGTACTAATCCGGATCGATGGACCAATGTTGGGGAGCCTCTCAGTTTTCCGTTATGTTTGGAAAATTCCTGATTGCTAGCTCGCCTTGGACGTTAATGGACTGTATTGATTTTCTTTACTAAATAATGCACTCGTTGAAAGCAAAGTAAGTAATTTATTGCCATAAATTAACACACAAACATTTGAACATTTAAACAAAGAATTGGCTTTCGCGGAGCTGACTCCTTCGCATGCAGCCTCGTCGACAGATGGAAGTTAAGTGAAGCGGCGAGGCGAAGGCCCGCTCAAGTTCTAGAATGCGCATAGTAAATACGCCACTGCAAGCGAGGCGGCACAATTTTATGAAACACTTAACAGTTACCGTCTTAATATTTAAACAACAAATGCCTCATAATTCACGTTACAGATACTTGCAGGAGTTTACAGCACTAGAAAACACCAAATTCAAATTTAGTATCAGGAGAAGCTACAAATTTTTGTATAGTAGAACGACAAGGGGCTCGAATCAAATATCGTCTGCCTAATTCATAGCCTTTCGGAGATGAGAACCTCCAAGCAACACACATTCGTATGGTCATTTCTGACCATCTTGGAGACTTAAGACCATAATGGTGTATTTGATCTGAAATGATGAATATAGCCCTAGGATTATTATTGTTTGCATCTTCTTGAAGGGTTTCTAATTTCTTCGAAACATTTATGTAACGGTCAAAAAAACTGTAAATTTTGAAGTTTCTCATTAATTATTTCATTCTTTTTAAACAGTAATGCATTTTCTCTCTGCAACTGTGTTATCTCACCACACTGAACATTAACTTGTACTGCAACATCATTTTTCTATAAAAATAATTTACTGATGTATGTATTTAAAACTAATAAAGAAATATTTGCCGACTGACTGTTTAACTGATTATTTAAGTGTTCAATTTCAGATTTGTACTTGTCACACAGTAAGGTAAGTTCCTGATTTTTAGTTATTAAGGACTGACTTTCACAAGGAACCTGAAAGTCCTGTTACAAGGAGAAATGGGGATTCAAAATTAAAAAACAGATTTATTTCTTTACCATTCGGGATTTATTGCTTGGAATAGGCACAGGAGCATGTGGAACGGAAATAGGAGGGGGCATTAGATCTAGATTAAAATATAAATATAGTAAAAGCATGGTTTTATCGTGCATATCTTACCTATTTTCTTAATTTTTATAATCGCATTCTTTTTCAAGTTTCGTCTGCCTCGTGAATCAAGAAAATATTCAGTGGCAGCGAAGTGCAATGAACACACCTTTGATCTCTCACTAGGAGGTTCAAAGTCAACTTAAATAGAAATTACAACTTGAAGTTACTAATTTATCATACATTTATCTGTTCGTTGACAATAACTAAATAATATAGTCACATATAATCTCATAAGAGCATTAATTCTTTCCGGAAATTTTTTTGAGTGCGTTCCAACAACGTCGTATTAATTTGCCCGAGCGGGACGCGAGGGCAAATTAGGACGTTGTTGAATGCACGAAAAATAATTTACGGATGTGAATTAATGCTCGAATTGAGATTCGGTAAGAAAATCGTAACGACACAAACCCTAAAAAGAAGTAATGTCTACCTACAAAAAATTTCCAAGACATTTTTTTGTTGTCTTGGATACGGCTCGTGAACTAATTTTTCTATTGGTCATTAATGAGTGTCGTACGATTTTCACATATAATCTCATAAGAGCATTAATTCTTTCCGGAAATTTTTTTGACTGCGTTCCAACAACGTCGTATTAATTTGCCCGAGCGGGACGCGAGGGCAAATTAGGACGTTGTTGAATGCACGAAAAATAATTTACGGATGTGAATTAATGCTCGAATTGAGATTCGGTAAGAAAATCGTAACGACACAAACCCTAAAAAGAAGTAATGTCTACCTACAAAAAATTTCCAAGACATTTTTTTGTTGTCTTGGATACGGCTCGTGAACTAATTTTTCTATTGGTCATTAATGAATGTCGTACGATTTTCATTTGAAATTAAATTTCTATCACAAGCCGCTACCAATGCAGAAAGGCTTAATTTTAAATCGAAGCCTATTTGCTATGAAATTTGAAAATTATAACCAGCCGCTGTTAACATAATTAGCAATGGAAATTTGTCCAAATGTTTATGCAAGATTTTTATCCACCACATCACTGGTACCTTTCATATTTTCCCCTTGCGTGATAGACTTTATCCAGCTACAAAAATTTTCCATATTTGATGGAAACTCGTGATAGGAATAATTTTTCCTATCCCTATTTCCACACGAAGGAATACAACACGACATTTTCAAAAATATTTCACAGAAACACAAGTTTTCAAATTTGAAACGTCAAATTGTGTCAACTAGCGCCAATGGGCAAAATGTGAACTACTGCAATGAATGTCAAACCAGGTTAGCTGGCAGGCTTTGTTTATGTACGCAGCACGGTGTAGGCGACGCCTCTCACATTTGGATTTGACTTCAAATATGGCCGGCGAGTTTCCAGCCCTCGGAATGATGTGGACGAAGAAAAAATAATATTAGGTTTCTAGAAGGTTAACCATTACACAACTAATACAGTAATAGCAGGCAGGTACAAATATTACTGTACTAGTCGTGTAATGGTTAATTTTCTAGACTCAAAATAGCTTTGAAAATTTGACTTTCTTGACGTTTTCAGGTAGAATAATTTTCTATAATTTTTATTCTCAACGTCAAAAGAATGCATATATGAGCAACTGGTTGCAATAGATTTCATATTGACACTAGTGCTATTATGAAACTGTAGAACCTTGTACATTTAAGTAAATTTATTTACCATAAAAATTAATGCCTCAAAATTACAGAAAATCTTGTATGCAACATGTTACAAGATTAGTGTTTTTCACACATAACGTTTTGCCCAACTCGCTAGCCCTCGCAGAGCAAATTTGACGTCTAGTGTGAAAAACACTTTCCAGGGCCGCGCCAAGCCAGTGTGCAATGAGTGCACCGCATACGGGCGGCCAAATTCAGGGGCGGCCAAAAAGGTTTAAAAATTATATAAGTACAAATTACAACAACAAAAATTTAAAATGTTCAATTTTTTTTACTTTACAAACTTTAGAAGTTCAAAAATATGTACCTATATAGGTATAAAAAATGTTTATTGCGTAAATGAACACCTGATAATATGGTTACATGGATTATTGTTTAAGTAAATTCTAGAAGTTAGTTTTTATTCCGTGGTGGCTAATTGTTAAACGAAGCCAACTTGAAGGAACGCTTTCCATGCATCTTTATGCAATGATTACAAAAAAGCCGGATATTTATCAGAAGCAACAAAACGTGACTTTTCAGAAAACTGGCGGCTGGCGGCTTTTATTGACTGTGAAACATATCGTATTTATGAAGTAGGTATTTATATTATTTTTGATCGGGGTGTCGGCGATCTCTTTTGTCGGTAAGTACCTAATTGTTTAAAGCTGATTTTAAGAAATATAATATTATATGATGCTTACATTAATGCTGTGGTAATATGGGTGCAATGATAATTATTTGGTCATTTAATTTTTGAATTGGCTGCAGAGAAGATCGAGTAGAGAAAATTAATTTTGTGAGTGATTATGTTTTGAAGAAAGTTGAAGAAAAGTTATAAATGTGGTAAGTACCTATATACATATCAATCATATATCAATCAATACACAGATAGTTACCTACATATTCTTAAATTGTATTAAGTAATAAAATTGTTATAATTTTTCTAGAACAGAAAAACGAAAAGGCTGTCGGGTTTTCAGTATCGAAAACAAAGTCTACAAAAAAAGAAGAAAAGAAAAAACTGGCCAATACTTTAGAAAAATATTTGAAGCCAGAAAATGTGTCAGCGGAAGCATTAGAATCAAGCTCTAGTTCTCTTTCCGGGCCACTTAATGAGCCGTGCGTCCAAGAAGTCGAAATGGAAATTATGAGGGAAGATTTCGAATATGGGGAAGAGAAGGTAACTTGATCTGACTCGGAGTCTCCAAAACCAGAGAGAAGAGAAGTTGGTGACGCTGAAGAAGCCAACACGTCATCCTCATCAAGGCTTTCTGAACTAAAGATATTTGGCTGCTCATCAGATTCACAGCAGTCGCAGGAGGACACAGCAACCTCAGATGATCCTGGAGAGTGGCCTGAGATAATATCAACAACATTAACAAAAATTTTAGTGGAAAGAGGGCCTGTTCAGGTAACGCAATTTAATTTCCCAACTAATGAAAATGGTCGAAAGTTTTCGAAAAAATATTTCTACCGTTCTCTTCCAAATGGAGAAGAAATTAATAGACCGTGGTTAGTTTATTCAATAAAAAATAATGCAGTTTATTGCTTTTGTTGTACAATATTTGGCAAAATTAAAAACAATTTTCCGCAAAAGGAAGGTGTTTCTGACTGGCAGCATTTGTCACTATTGATTTCAAGGCACGAAAAAAGTGATACAATGCAAATGTTAAAAATCAGTTAGAACTTATAAAATTGTTATCAAAAGAACAAACTGTAAACCAGACGCAACTACGTTTGTTGAATGCAGAAGCAAAGCACTGGCATGCTGTGATTGAGAGAATAATTTTAATAATACAATATTTGTCACGACAGTGTCTTGCTTTACGCGGGCAATCTAATAAATTATTTGAAAGCAATAACGGTAATTTTTTAAAAGCTGTTGAGATGATCTCAAAATTTGATTCTGTTATGTCAGAACATGTGCTTCGGACTCAAAAGTCACAAAAAGATGAAACACCAATGGTAAATTATTTAGGGGACAAAATTCAGAATGAAATAATAGATGTCATTGGTAACAAAATCAGAAATAATATTTTGGATTTAATTAGAAAATGTAAATACTATTCTATCATTCTTTACTGTACACCGGATATTAATCATATCGAACAAATGACTATAATTTTTAGATTTACAATGTTGAATGAGTCCTCAAAAAAAATTGAAATACGCGAGCATTTTATAGAATTTTGTCCTATTAATGATTCAACTGGAGTGGGTTTCAGTGATTTTTTAATGAATTTACTTTCAAAGTTGAATTTAAATATTTACGACATGCGTGGCCAAGGGTACGATAATGAGGCAAATATGCCCGGCAAACATAATGGATTGCAAAAAAAAAAAGAAATAAATCCGCGATCATTTTTTGTGCCGTGCACAGCAAATACATTAAATTTAGTAGTGAACGATGCTGCTAAAGTTTCTTTTGAGACTTCTGGTTATTTTGATATAGTTCAAGAATTATTTGTTTTTTTTTCTGCGTCGGTAAAAAGATGGTCAATTCTAAGAAAACACACAACAAATTTAAATTTAAAACCACTTAGTGATACACGGTGGTCTAGTAGAATAGACGCTGTGAAGCCCCTGCGTTACCAAATTGGGCAAATATATGATGCATTGGTAGAAGTAATTGAAGATCATTTATCCGTACAAGACCACAGTGCTTCGCATCAAGCCAAATCTCTGGCATTAAAAATTCAGAGTTATAAATTTTTGTGCTCAACAATTACTTGGTACAATATTTTAATCAAAATTAATGTTTTGAGCACGATGATGCAAAATCCTACTATAAATATAAAAACTTGCTTAGAGCATTTTAAAAATTTGTTAGATTTTTTTCTTAGCTCTTCGATCAGATGAAGAATTCAATAATGTTCTTACTGACGCTAATACACTTGCGGATGAACTCGGTATTGAACCTAATTTCCCTGCTGTTCAGTCTGTTAGACCACGAAGAAAACCCAGACAATTTGATTATGAACACAGTGATGAACCAATTATTGATCTAAAAAATTATTATAAAGTTAACGTTTATTTTAATATATTAGATCAAACTTTATCGTCTTTAAGAGACAGATTTGAGGGAATAACAAGATATGATACTATGTTTGGATTTCTCTATAATATGTTTGATTTAACGGAAAACGAGCTATTACAATGTTGTAAAGATTTACATCTTCATCTAACTGTAGATTCTAGAAAGGAATCATATGTAGATGGAATAGAATTATTTGAAGAGATAACATCTTTAAAATTATATCTTAAACCTACTTCAGCTGAAAAGCATCAGTTATAGCCCCAGTCCATTCTTGAATATATTTTTGAAAATCAGCTCATAGCATCATTTCCAAATATGTCAATAGCTCTTAGAATATTACTCACGTTACCAGTTTCAGTTGCGTCTGGTGAGAGATCTTTCTCCAAACTAAAAACTATTAAAAATTATATGCGATCCACAATGTCACAAAACAGATTAAATAATCTGTCTATAATAGCAATAGAAAGCGACACGATAGATTCCATCGATTTAGAATTAGTAATTAAAGAATTTGCGGAGAAAAAAGCTAGGAAAGTTGCTTTTTTATAATTTTCTGAAATTTTGTTGTTTTTTTATTAATTTTATTCCACAATTTTTTTTGTAAATTTTATTGTTAATAAAACTTCTTTAAAATTTCTGTTTTTCACTTAAATTAATTTGATTTTTACAGTTAAACTAGGTATGTACTACATAAAATTTATATTTTACAACAAAAATGTAAATTTTGGGGCGGCAAATTTGGCTCTGCACACAGGCGGCCATTGATGCTGGCGCGGTCCTGACACTTTCATTTTGCGACTTGATACATAATAGTTATTTAGACTACAATTGTTAGAAGTGCAACTTTCTTTCACAAGTGTGGAGGGTTGTTAAACCAGGCGCAGCCGAGTTTAATATTCCACACACATGAAAAATAAGCACGCTAACGCGTGTTGTCTATAACTTATAACTTTTTTAAAAAATTTCATTAATAGTTATTTAACCAACAAATTAATGTATTAATAAAGGCGATTAATTTTTAATCGCCCATTAACAAACCAGTTGATTACAAATTTTTTTCGTTGACGGCAAAATCTTTTTTGTAGCGAAAAATTTTATTAATACAACTAACCTCCATGCAAAATATCATCAAAACGTCAAAATCACAAAAACAGTTAATTAATGAAAAAGAGTGTATTAATCAAAAACAGTGTATTAATAGATCTATTAATCCATCCTTTTTTTAAAAATAATTAATTAATGAAAAAGAGTGTATTAATCAAAAACAGTGTATTGATGACGTCTATTAATAAATCCTTTTTTAGGAAAAATAATTCATTAATATTGAAACTAACAAGCGGCCAACGAAAAATATTCATATCCAAGTCTATTTTGTATAGAATTTTATTTGCCTTCATTTTAGTCAAGTGCGTTGGTCAGTTCTGCTAACTAAGGAAACGTCTTTATTTATTAAAATCTGTAATTTGTTCACGTCAAAATAAAACTAGAAATGAATAAACGAATAAATAATTTGTTTCTAAAATCGTTCATTCCTAAATTAAAAGCAAAGTGTCACTTTTTTTCACTGGGTGAAGAAAGTGCCACTTCACACACTGAAATGAGTTAAAAAGACAACTTTTTTTAAATGAAATTTTAAAAATAACTATTTGAAAGTATATTGAAAGAATATCTACTTACTACACATGTACCTACTTATAGCCGTTTTGAAACTAGACGATATGCTACATTTTAGAATATAGAGTAATTTCAGGGGCTTGGGTTGCCATTACTGGAATCTAGTTATAAATTTAGTTCCACTACGAAATGGCATACAGTAATAAAAGCATTAAATAATTGTAGGTTATGTTACAGATTGGTTAAGAATCAACAGTAATTACATAAGTGGTGATAATTTTTTGATAATTTTAAGTAGATTCGCGAAGTGGACGAAGGCCACGAGTGGGATTTCTTAATAACAACAAAGATGAGTGATAATCTAGTTAAAATTATTTAAAAAAAACTATTACCACGAATGTAATTCGGCGTGGTTATTTTTTAAACAGTGCAAGTTGTAGATAGAGTTTGATGGAGCTTTCAGATGAGTGTCCTGTTATTTTTAACAACTGCTGCTCACCTACTCCACTTTTAGTTAGTTGTGTTACAGCAAAAGAACGATTTGAATGGTTTGTGAAAAAATCTGGTGTGATACACGCACAGAATTTCCTTTTACAGTGATCTTATAATTGGGCAAAAATTTTATTTTAAATTTTTAAGCATTTGTCAAAAATTTACAAAAATTACAAATTCTACAAAAACGGTGCAAAATAGAACGTTAGGTAAAGAGACAAATTTTCTCTACAATTTTAAGCTGAATTCAAAAGTGTAACAATATACCGGGTGTTCCGTTTAAAATAGGAGTTAATAAAAAAAATAGAAAAAAAAACAAAAGAAACCCATTTTAGAAGTATTCACTTGGAAAATCATGCTGCTGTGAACACTTTCTGTGCTTCGTTTGAAATCGAGGCCCAGAAAGTGAAACACTTTCTATTCGTCCATAAACGCTTTGCCCAACTGCCAGTTAATAATTTTTGACAAAACCAGGTTATTCGTGACAACCAAATTGGGCGTTTTGTATTATTTTTAGTAGTAAATTATGTACTGTTAAATAGTTTTTAAACTTATTTAATTAAACTCGTACAAAAATCGAGTGTATAATACGCATAGAAAGTTATTTGCGGACTTGCAACCATGCCTACCGTCGGGTTGCAAACATGATACAAAGACTAGAAGATATGACATTGCGCATGCTTCCCCCACCAGTCATTAGCTCCGTGACGTCAAGTGGTGACATGCCATCGTTGTTTTGACGGCTATATCCTATATTCTCCTGTGTTAGTTTTTAGTTTTTTGGCAATTAATTTACAAACAATGCGGTGTGCAGTTCGTAGTTGGAGCGCTAATAATAATTTAAAAATTATTGGACCAAATTTACAGTTTTTTCACTTCCCTAAAGAGGAACCTAGGCGTAGTGTTAAGTGTAAATCGTTGTTGTCGTGCTGACCATTTCAACGCTGATAATTCTCAGATTTGTTCTACTCATTTCAAAGACGAAGATTACGTTCGAAACACGAATTATTGGACTATAAGCCCAAAAATTATCGCCAATTAAAGAAAAATGCTGTACCTAGTGTAAATATCCCGAAGTCAAAAGCTTCGTCTTCAGAATGCAGTTAACAGTTTAGAAAATTATACATTAATATGTTATTACATATTTATGTTTCATTTAACCCACTCATTATCCCATTTGAAGCCTGTAAGTAGATACAATGAGAATATCATATTTGCGGCTACTACCAAAGTCACATTTGAAAATCACATGATATCCGACTAAATGAAATTGCATTTGTTTCATACTGTTCGGAAAATACGACTTTACGTCATTAATTTGAGTACGGAAAGTGGAACATTACATCATAAGGCCGGAAAGTGTTGCTAGGTAGCTGCTGAATAATATGTTGGTGTCACTGTAAGTTTATGTCAAATTCGAGGTTATCAGGTTAGGTTTTGCGTCAGTTTGTGTCAAAACTGATGCAAAACATAACCTGATAACCTCGAATTTGACATAAACTTACAGTGACACCAACACATTATTTTCAAGATTAGCAGGTTAGGTTTTGCGTCATTTGTGTCAAAACTGATGCAAAACCTAACCTGCTAACCTTGAATTTGACATCGATTTACAGTGCCACCAACATGTTATTCATACGTTTGAATTTCCACAGCCGCCAGTAAACAGTATAAAATAAAACATTGTACGATACACGGCCGTAAATAGCTATTTAAGTAACAAAGCATATAAGAACCTATTGACATTTGAGGTAGGCAAGTACAAGCCAAGGCGAAACCGAGGCTTGTGGCCTGCCGAAAATATTAATAGGCGATAGGTACATTCCGAGTTATCTTATAATATTTTTTCCGCTGCTTATCAAAATGTTCCTAGATTTTTGAAAAAATCGTTTGGTTTGTCACCTGCCTCCAGGATTAATTTTCGTGAATCGTATTACCTGTGAGTGTCACATGTCACAAAAACACTTCCAATTACATATAAACAAAACGTGTAAGTCTGTATCTTGCGCTGTTAGTTTTATTATCCTAGGAACTTAACAATAATATTAAGTGCCGTTGTCAACGGCGAGCAGCAAACAAATATAATCACCGACTTACACGTTATGTAACTAAGGCTCTAACACTAACTTACATGATCAGCAGCGGAAAAATATGATTAAATTACTCGTTTAGAAATTCCCGACTCGGCCCGTTCCTCGCCTCGTCTGTAAACATCTAAACTCGTATTTTAATCAGTCATTTTCCGGCCTTATAACGTAAATAACTATTCATTTACCAAGATTTGCATCAACAGGCCTCATTTAATCAACAATCAACAGTAATGTACAATTTTACGTAATAAACTCATACAGTCACGGTTGTTGACTGTCACCGCGTGACGTCATGCGCAAAGTGAACGATTTTAAAACACGGGAATGTCATATCTCTGTTTCCTTGTATCATGGGTTGCAAACGATCACTCGGTGCATCAAATTCTACTTTCTGTGCTTATTATACAAATAACTATTTCGACGATTGACATCTAAAGTAGATTTTTATAACTGTTATTTGACAACAGAAAGTTGACATTCGCCGATGAGCGAGCTTTTTCAGCATTTTGCCGCTCGCCGAACGTGTTGGGTTTCTGCGTGAGCAAAATATAGTAGGTGTGAACAACATTTCTTTTCATCTAGTATGGCTATGAAATACTTCCTAATTTATGAATGCAACTATAAGTTACTTAAAAAGCACATGCCAAGTTTGACATTTAAGCACAAACGCAGTTGCATACATAAATTAGGAACTATTCCATAGCCATACTAGATGAAAAGAATTTTTGTTCGCACTAGCCATGTGAGTGTGAGGATGTTCCTTGACAACGCTAGTCATTTGTTAAAATAATCGCTTCACATGTCATAGACTATGCGAGTAGTTTTAAATTTATTGTCAATTGATATTTTTAATAAAATGAAACAATATGATTATTTTCGCCTTAATAATATGCTCAGTCGTCGAAAAAATTGTATGTATATTTCTGTATTTTGAGCTGGAATGACGTAGGTATTGGTAAAACGTTCATGGCAAACAATGTGAGCTCTTGAAACAAATAACGTCCCGCTGAATTCTAGTATTTGTAATTTTCTACCTAGAAGTCGATTGTAAATGAACTAATCTTGTGCCACTTTATTTCGCTCAGACTTCGCCATTGGTTTTATATTTCGCCTGTTTCAGATGACCAGTGCCTCCGCCAAGTCGGTTATAGGGTTTTTAATCACATGCAAACAATTAACTACTTATACACAGTTTCGACATTTAAGATCCTAAAATTACTTGGGAATCTACGCGCGAGTTCTGGAATAGCTATTTACGATATTAAGCCGGTAGGTAAGCATTACCGATCCTATACAGATTGTGTTAGGACAATTTCAGATTCTCGTACTCCCTGCAAAATTCTCGTATTTCCCGCAAAATTCAGTTAATTTAGAATAAGTTTATATCAAGACAACTAGCGATACCTTCTATTTCACCCGTCGCATGACTGCAGAGTTCTACAAACATAATGATTTCTATTTTGTCGCCTTGCTTTTTATAAACTGGCTTAGGTGTTTCAACTAACTAGCCTGTACGGGACGTTCTATATTACGTTTTGGGACTTTTTGCTTAGCCAGTTGTGGCATTGCTTGCAACAAACTTCGGCGCTGCTCAGACGGTTGCAAGCGACAGGTTTTAACTTGTTCTTAGCCTACGTGACGATCCGCCCGTTCGCCGTTGGAAAATATATTGCAATACGCATAGAACATCTACGTGTAGGAGCGAACTAGCGAGTGACGGCTTTTGCTGCTCGGGCCCCGTCGAAATTCTCTTGTTATTTGTGGCAAACCCGAAATTTATTTGTGCTCTTCTTTGACAGTTACCAAACAGGCTGCAAACTAGATGGAAGCTTAATTAATCAGAACAGTCCTTTTGTGTGGGGTGGTTTCCAATTTGGGGTCGTGTAGAGGTTGGCACCCAACAATCTTCCATTGTATGCTGCTGTAGTCCTACGGAAATACACCCTGTGATGGATTTAAACAAGAGAGGTTCAAATGTGCTCAATTACCAAACGGGGCGCAATTTTCGTCGTGCTCGCCCCCTCCCCCTGCACGTCGTTTAGAGGATCTATAACCAGCAGCCCTTCGTACAGGAGATTTCACCCCCCAATGTCGTTGTTGTAGCAATAATTTCGTGGCACACCGTCTAAACCAGCTCCCATCAACATCAACCATTAAGGGTGTTTTTGCTGTATGACGCCCTCGTCGGTCCCGTCGTTGCTTTTGCAATTCAACCTCCCTAGCACTACAAGGTATTGTGACGTAGTTTTTAATGGTGATACGCTCTGACAAACATTTAGTGGTGCAGTTTGATTATTCATACTATTGGTGTGAGTAGCATAATTTAAATGTAACCTGTGACTATTTATAGCATGGATTGTTTAGCTTTCGTGCACAAGATTTGGGGGAGGTAACAGTTGTATCTTGGTCAGCGAGTGAATTTGGTAATACTAAATATAGAATTAACGGTTGTGCTTGTTGTCTATTTGAGGACTCCCATGTAAGTAAATACATAGGTATATTTAATATTACCAAATGGGTCGTGCCTGTACATACATATTTAATTTTAATATATTCAAATTGATTTAAATCCTTTGTAACCGGGCGTCGGTTAGAAGATTTGAATTTCGGTTAACGCGCGCGTGAGAGTTGACAATGGTCAAAACGCCGGGGGGTTGCTTCTTGGGAGGCAAATTTAGTCGGGTGCCTAGCAGCAAGGTGAACGGTCGAGTCGTGGGGCTAGTTGGCTCAATTTAAGCAGCTGCGAACCCAGTGTCCTAAACTTTGTGCTTTCCAATAATTAAGCGCGGGCCCACATTAGTTTTGTGTTTTGTATAAACCACTCGAAAGAAGTAAAACGTTCCCCGTGAGTGCATTTTGCGCGGGTGCAACCAAGCCAAGATAGCGTTTGTAACGGTTGTCAAGTAGAATAGCGAGGGCGTAGGAATATCTCTTGGAACTCAGCTGCGCCTACGGGTTCAAGAGAGGGAGAGAGAGCGAGCGATTTGGCGGCAAGTCATCCTTTAGCGAGGGCATTCTCAGGGCCGATAATAAGACGCGTCGCCTCTGGCCGATCCCGGAGCCCTTGCCTTGTTAGCCGAAATTACACTCCAGGCGAGCAATAAAACCATCATTCAATAGCGACATATGAATTTGGAAAACCCTCTATACTATAACAACGCCAATTGTGAAAGCTAGATTACCTGTAGAAGAAAGTAAGAGCGAGACAAATTATTTAAAACTTATGTGTGTTGCTCGCTACATGAGAAAGCGAAAAAGAGATAGAAAAAAAAGTTATTTAAGTTATATGTTTGGAATGGTCATGTCAGGTCAGGAACCGAATTTCAGTCACGTGACACTTCCGGTTTTCGAGAAATCACGTGATATCCGTCCGTCCGGGACGCTGGTCCGTCCGGGACGCTGTTTCAGCAGCCAAACCGTAAGAGATAGAGAAAAAAGTTATTAAAGTTATATGTTTGGAATGGTCATGTCAGGTCAGGAACCGAATTTCAGTCAAGTGACACTTCCGGTTTTTGAGAAATCAAGTGATTTCCGTCCGACCGGGACGCTGGTCCGTCCGGGACGCTGTTTCAGCAGCCAAACCGTAAGAGATAGAGAAAAAAGTTATGAAAGTTATATGTTTGGAATGGTCATGTCAGGTCAGGAACCAAATTTCAGTCACGTGACACTTCCGGTTTTCGAGAAATCACGTGATTTCCGTCCGTCCGGGACGCTGTTTCAGCAGCCAAACCGTAAGAGACAGAGAAAAAAGTTATTAAAGTTATATGTTTGGAATGATCATGTCAGGTCAGGAACCGATATTCAATCACGTGATTTTAAAAAATATTATTGTTTTTATTTAATACGCGTTCTATTTGAAAAACGCTCTTTTTTGTTTTATTAAATGAGACATTTGTCTCACTGGTTGCTAGTATCCCATAATAAGTCAGTGTGTTATATTATTGCGCTCCAGTGCTAGCCCACTTTGTACAGTGTAACCCAAAGGTAAGTATTCTCCACCTGCACCAAAGCGTTCAGCGGAGGATACCGCCGCTAAGACGGCAAGGGATTAGAAATACATTTAGGTCAACGAGTACATTACTGATTCAAAATTGTAGGTTACGACTTCCGTTCATTTAATCTGAACGCCCTGAGAAAACCCGCGAACCCCATATACCCAACCCTCTTCCCGTTTGGCGAGGGGCAACCTTCTTGGATGTTGGCGTATCGGTTGAGCATCCCCAGTATTGATTTTATGTTTAACTATGTCGGTACGGCCGCTGGGATGATCTCCGCACTCGAAGACGTCTTGGTACCGGGCCACCAGATCTTCGATCTTCTTCCGTTCTTGTTGGCTCATGCCCTTGCAAGTAGACAGCTCTTTCTTAAGTACTTCCTTGAGGTCTTCTTGTGCATTTTCTGCCTTATCCTGGCCAACTTGAATCTCTTTCTTAAGATCCTCTTATGCTTTTTTCGCTTTGTCCTGGCTAACTTGCATTAGTTGCAAAAGTTGGCTCAATTGGGCTTTCATTTTGCTTCTTTGAGATCTCGTCAAAGGCATACACAAAACTCACTTCAATTTATTTATTTGACCGTCGTTTTATCGGCACTTAAACAATTTATTTATTTAAATTTTGTTCAATAATTTTCTTATAGCCGCTGGTACAAACCCCACACCTGACACCACTGTTACGTTCTTAACGTTCGGGCTATTTAAAAATTATAACGACGCTTCTTGCATTAAACATTTATTTGCAAAGATTAATTATTATTATTTACAAGCACACGAGAATTATCAAGCAGATTACAAATTACTAAAACTACGAATTATTTCTATCGATACATTTATTTATTAGCACACCGGTTAAACAGCAATTAATTATTTCACTCTTAACACTAACGATTATATATGGTTATTTATTTCTATTATTTATATGTTCACGCGTTTTTATTTATCTGGGAGCTCCGCGCTCTGATGCTGATTTCGAAACTGAACTGTCGATTCCTGCTGACACGTATTTATATATCACGAATGAGTCATTCTTTACTCGCTTTTCTGGCACATGCATGACGCATATTCGCGAGTGTTTGACCTCGAGCGCGTTCCCGAAAGCTCCGGAACAATGACTCATTCGTCCCAAGGCTGTCTGCCGGCGGCGGGGCTTGCAGCTGCCTAGTGCAAGGTCGTTACACTAATAAACCGTTTATTTGAAAATATAGTATATTATATTTCCACAACGTGTATACGTAAACGTAGTTCCACAATCGTATAGGCTATGTTTTATTTATCTATAGTTCTATACCATACAATGCTTAAAATACGAAAAAAAATCCATACATAAAACGTTTAGATAATGAATTGGTAGCATCCGTCGTTTAACATTTATCTTTTATGAGCTACATAATAATCCGGTTATTTTAAAATATAGTGTATATACTTCCACAATGTCTATACACAAAATGTATTTCGCAATTGTAACCGCAACGTCTTATTTACCTAACCATACAACGCTTAAAATACGTAAATGAATTTTCATACACAAAACGTTTAAATGATGAATTGGTAACATCCGTTATTTAACATTCATCTTTTATGAGTTAAATAATAAACCATTCATTTAAAAATATAGCAAATATACTTCCTCAACGTCTATACGTAAACGTAGTTTAGCGATCGGAAAGGCTACGTCTTATTAGAGAGTTTGAGCACCTTGTACGTTATACGCTAACGCTATTTTAAGGCAACTGCGCAGGCGCAGAAAATACCGTAACGCTAAACACTTATCGGAACACGTTATTTCACTACGAATAGCGTAAAGGTTTACCGTAAACGCTAAATTGGTTTGTGAGGTTGCGTTACGATGCCTAATTTCTTGTAATAGTTATGTCATTTAGGTAATTACTGCTCCTTGTATTTACTTACCAATAATTAACAAACTGAGGAAGTATACTACAACCTTTCAATATTTGCCAGATTGTGAGGTTATGTTCAAATACCGTTTATTGTTGTTGTGCACAAACTCTTTAAAATGATACCCTCCCGTAAAAGTTTATCGTTACTAGTCACGCGACTTTATCGTTAACGGGAAGTTTAACGTCGAAGTGCTCAAACTCTCTATTTACATACGCTGTACAACGCTAAAAATACGTAAAATAATTTTCATATATGAAACGTTTAAATGATGAATTGGTAGCAAGCGTTGGTTAAAAAATGTAAATAATGTACCGTATTTTAAGCAAATATACACTGATATTAAAATTACGTCAATTGCATGGTCTTTTTATATTGACTAAAAGACATTCCAGTTTAAACCATCTTACGCACAAAAATTTATTTACCGGGTCTTCCCTTCACTTCTATCGCGGAGTCATTTCATAATGATATTTTTTAAAAACATGGTATTTTGGATATCTCAGAACTTGACATTTTTCTGCATTAACCTTCACCAATTTCTTCAAATATGCAAGTTCTCCCCATACAGAAACAATGAATAAGATACCCTACATACACATGTACACAATCAATAGTTTAATTCCGTTTTATTGTTGCAAGTTGATTTTATTTAAAACATATTTGATTTTGCCTTGCTCACTAAGATCCCTAAATTCGCTCGAGAACACCTAAAAAACCTACATTAGCTTTTGAATTTGCATTTTCAACCTACCATTATCGGTTCATAACCAATAGTCTTCAACTGCCGACACTTCATGCTAATTAATCCTAACGGCTTCGTGGTATTCCTAATGACGCTATTCCAATTAACAGGCATAACTGCAAACCACTTAAGCTTCGAGTCTGGTGGTCGCATGACGTCCCCCAGAGTGTAGCCGTGAAAGCCCAGTGGTGGCACAAAGCTTCCGCTTTGGTCCTTGCATATGATTATGTCTGCAAAAAATTGAAGCTGCCATCATTAGCACACTCTTATAGCAGTGCGACATCACCAGATTCTACGTAGTGGGGGAGCACATACTCCGTGTGAAGATTTGAATGGCCTCAGGCGATTTTAGCTACAGTTTCGACGACGTCCAGATAGAACCTGTCCGCGGCTGATATCTTCTCATGCTGGTTCCAGGATGGTGTGTATTCCACAAGCCGCTTGGCCACCTTTCGTCTGAAGACCATGTCCAGGCGATTGCCTTTGTTGTCAGAGCACTCTACTTCGATCCCAACGTCCAGTGAAAACAGTTATGTGAGAAGGCTTTTGCCTACTTACCTAAAAAGAAAATTGGGTCAAACAGAAATTCTTTTGTTGTAGAATTTTAGAAGAGTATAACAAAATGTCTAAATATTATATGATATAAAAGTGCAAATAGAGGATTTAAATCCAAGAGACCTGGAAAATAAGTCTATGCCAGGACGCTTTAGCAAACTTAAACGTAACTACGATAATGGAAAAGAGCCTATTGAAGAAGAAAAAAAGGAATTAGCAAGATGGAAAATTTTTTCCGAGTTGTTAAGTGATCACTGCACAAATGAGAAACGGATTGAGCAAGTCCCAAGCGATACCGCTGAACTCCAAATAGAAGAACCAACCCTACAGGAAGTAAGAGCAAGCATAGCTAACATAAAAAATAACAAAGCACCAGGAGTGGACAACATAACAGCAGAGCTTATAAAGTATGGAGGTGAACCAACTATAGAACAACTGCTCAACCTAATCAGAGAGATATGGACAACTGAAGGAATGCCCCAAGAATGGTCAATGGCTATCATATTTCCCATATATATAAAACAGGTGATCAACTAAACTATAAAAACTATACGGGATATCACTACTTTGTTAGCTTATAAAATATTCAACATCATACTGCGTAAGCGCATAAACGAATATACTGAAGAAATAATTGTAGATTACCAGGCCGGTTTTTATGAAGGATAGGTCAATGCAACTGTTTGTCGATTTTAAACAGGCATATGATAGCGTGGATAGGGAAACGCAAGACGCTACTGAGTTACTTTGGATAAGAAATGGGGAAAGGGTAGCGGAAGATGGGGATGTATGGAGGAAGAAATTGAAAGACCCAGATTCGACAGAACTGTAGTGCTACGGAGAAAGAGAGAGTAAACCAAATTATTTTTTAGTGTTAATAAGAACTTTTTTTAAATACATTTAATTTTCTAATATGCTTTATTACTCAAATATTACATCAGATCAAATACAGATTTCCTTAACTAATACTAATATGAATAAAACCTACTAAACAGAAACCTAAATTTTAAATTATTTACTATCAAAACAAAATGCTACTATATACCTTTTCAGTAAATTGCTATCGAAGTTACAAATATACCGACTAACTAGGAACATAGTACACATCACCGACATGGTATCACACACCTCTTCAAATAGAAGCAAATTGCACAATATGAAAAATAAATTTATCTTTGAGTTAAATATAGCCATAGGTTATCTAATCACTTGCTACTATGTCCATTTTGAAGCCTATTTCAAAGAAACGAGGTTAATCTTGAAGTTTAAGTTCATAGTAACATACCCGTAACTTGTTGTTTAAACTTGTTACTAAAACAAAACATAATCTTTGCAAAACTAAAAACTGGACAACAACAGGCATAAAAGTATCAGCAGCTAACCTTAAAAAGTTGTATATACAGCAAAAACAAGAATTAATTACTTTAAACTATTATAACACGTACAAAAAATGTATAGACATATAATTAGACTTGCAAAACAATTGTATTATAACAATCAAATACTGGATTCCGATAACAGATCAAAAGTGGTATGGAACATCATAAGTTCTTCAATAAAAAAATTTTAAAACATACAGAAATTAATACTAGAATAATTAATACAGTTGAAGTTATACATTAGAAGGAAATAGACAATGCGTATAACAATTTCTTTGTGAATTTGCCGAAGGAGATAAGTATGAACAAACAAAATGTCAAGAACAGTAACAACTATACAAAGGAATCAAATTTTACAGACAAAACTCTTCTTCTTGAGGCAGCTACTCAATCTGAAGTCATGAGTGTTGTAAATGACTGAAATATACTAACTCATTTGGTCCTGATCAATTCTCTACATCTATCATAAAAAAGTGTGCTATCCAGTTAGCTACACCACTATGTCATATAAGGGAGAGTGGGGGAATGGTGCGCAGCGGGTAATCGTGCGCATCAACGTATTTCATATTTCGCGGTTGATTCTGCTAGTCCAACTAGTGCTGCTATCTCTTACGTGAATTCTAAACTGCTTACGCCAGTGTTCATATAAATTATTTACATGTGATAGTGTTGGCCGGTGTTTATAGAAATTTGTGACAATTTTTTTAATTTTTCACCAGCAGAAGATAAGACGGTGAGTCCAAAATTCTTACCTAATTTCTTTGAATTAATTATTTTCTGAAAACGTATTGTTTTTTGCATATTTTGGTGCAAATATTCTTCTAATTAACTGATTAGTTTTTTTGCTATAGTGAAGGTTAAAATGTCAACCGTAAAGGGGGAATGGTGCGCATGGTTACCCCACATACAATTAAAGGCTAAGTAGTAATATTTTGTGTTTTTTTTTCAGATTCCGAGAAATTACACACGAAAAACTGCTATCCTTGCCTACACGCGTGAAGATCTTGAAAATGCAATAAACGCAGTTAGAAATGAAGGTAGAAAACAAAGGGAAGCAGCGAGAAGTTTTAATGTTCCCGAATCTACTTTAAGAAAAAAGCTGTTGGAGGATACGCTTAACGCACCACGTCTAGGTCGTAAGAGCGTGTTTACTGAAGAAGTAAAATCAAAATTAAAAGATTATGTTCTTATGTTGGCAAAATTATTTTACGGTTTGACGCCTAAAGGACTCAGACAAATAGCATTTAGATATGCTGAGCAGAATAATATCTCTCATACATTTAATAGAGAAAGCCGTTTAGCGGAAAAGGATTGGCTTTATGGCTTTTTGAAAAGAAACCCTGAGATTAAACTACGACAACCTGAAGAAACAAGTCTAAATAGGATTGCCTCGTTCAATAAAGAGGCAGTTGACATATTTTATTCCAATTTAAAGACCATTATGGAAAAGTATAAATTTGAGGCAAATAGAATCTTTAATATAGACGAAACGGGCGTCACTACGGTGCAGAATAAATGCCCAAAGGTCTACGGACCTAAATGTGCCAAAAAAGTAGGGGCAGCTATTTCCGGCGAAAGAGGGAGAACTATAACAGCTGTTTTTTGTGTGAGTGCAGCAGGAAATTATACTCCCCCTATGCTGATATATCCGAGAAAAAGAATGCCGTCTACTCTCCAAAAAAATGGACCAATTGGGGCTCTGTATAAATGTTCGAAGAATGGGTGGATCAACACTGATCTCTTTATTGATTGGCTGGCCCATTTTGAAAAACATGTAAAACCTACTGCCACAGATCCTGTTCTTTTGGTTTTAGATAACCACTCGAGCCATATCTCAATTCCATCATACAATTTTTGTAAAGAAAAGAACATCCATATGGTGTCACTTCCACCCCACACTTCGGATCATCTCCAGCCTCTGGATTTGACCTTCTTCAGTCCTCTTAAGAATACTCTCTACCGCGAATATGACCTTTACTTGTCCACTACAGGCCATCAAAAAATAACCGAATATGATGTAGCTGAACTTCTAAATAAAGCTTTTATGAAAGTCTCTACAATGGAGAAGGCAGTTTCCGGGTTTCGCACGTCTGGAATTTTTCCTCTCGATCAGGATAGATTTGACGAAGAGGATTTCGCTCCTGCCAATGAAGTAAGAGAGTTCACAATTGAAGGAACACCGGAATCAGAAACTCCTACAACATCTAATCCAAATAGTGAAGCCGCAGTTCCACATACTCAACCACATTCACCACCAGATCAAAATCCTAGGCCATCTACATCTAATGATTCGCCACCTGCTCAAAACCCTAGGCCATCTACATCTAGAGATAACTCCTTTTTGGCTATGGCGCCAATACCAAAGAGAAAAGTTAGAAAAGAAGTGAAAACAAAATCTCGCGAGAAGCAGCCCAGGAAAAGAAAAGATTAAGGAAAAAAAATATAAAGAATAAGGAAGAACAGAAAACCGGCAAAAAAGGGACTGTGCGTAGATGTTTTGAGGACGAATCACCAGACCGAAAGAAAGGAAAAGGCAAAAAGAAAATGAAGAAAGAGCCAACACCCGAGCCATCCGATTCAGAATTATCAGAGAACGATATTTCCGACATTTGCAATGATGACGAGCTGGATGATGTCGATTTAAGTTTTATACCACCACCTCTGGAAAAACCTGGCAAATCTAACGAAATATGTTGTATCTGTGGAGATATTGGTAAGGACAGGGAATTATGGTACAGATGTGTTATATGTTCTTCATGGAACCATGCGGAATGCACAGGAGTAGATACACCAAAAAATTATAAGTGTGACTTCTGTTTAGCTTAAATACTATCAATAATGGTTATTTTGTATTTTGGCGTTTGCAATAAATATTTGTTTGAAATTAAGAATTGATTTCTTTACATTAGTTTTAACGCGCACCATTCCCCAACCGCATGCGCATGATTACCCGCTAGGTTGGGGAATCGTGCGCAAATGCACTTATGCACATTTTGCAACATTGTGGTTTTACACTTGCATTTTCTTTAAATATTGATCCACATATTTAAAGTAGAATGACTAACGCTAACTTTAACGTTTTTAAACTGACGCTAGATGTAATCTACTTACTACAAGAGCTATTTTGGCTTAATTGCGCACCATTCCCCCACTCTTAATCAACATCTGTATCACCGAAGGTTGCTTTCCGAATATGTAAAAGATCTCTAAAGTCATTACTCTATTTAAAAAAGGTGATCAAAAATTACTTTCCAACTATCGCCCAATTTCACTTTTGTCGGTATTTTCCAAAATCATTGAGAAAATTCTAGCTAAAAGGATAAAAAAAAATTTAGAACTTAATAATCTCTTATCAAACTCACAACACGGTTTTAGGCATAACAAATCGACTATGTCAGCTGTACTAAGTGTCCTTGATATAATTTATATGCAACTAGATAAAAAGAACAAAGTGGTAGCTCCCTTTGTGGATCTGTTAAAAGCTTTTGACTGCTTTAACCATGAAATTCTGTTAAAAAAAATGGAAAGTGATGGACTACGTGGTAAATGCAATAATTTATTAACATCATATCTAAACAATAGAAAACAGTTTGTTAACTTTCTTGGTGAAAATTCTGAAGAACTTATAATTGATATTGGTGGTCCACTGGGAAGTGTTTTGGGCCTGTGTTATTTTTACTATATTGTAATGATCTTGATACTCATCTCTCTATATCTCACTGCGAATTCGCAGATGATATGACAATGGTAGCTTACAACAAAGATCAAGGCGACGTTAATCGACACCTAAACAACAATTTATCAACAATTTATAACTATCTTAGTAGTATTCACTTGAAAATTAACCAAGAAAAAACACATATCTTACAATTTCACCCACATACTGCCAATTATACGAGTAGTCCTCTAATTAGGCTAAATGGTAAAACAATTGAACAAGTAACAAGTTTCCAAACTACTGGGAATACACATAGATATATCACTATCATGGCGGGATCACGTTAATTATGTTGGTAACAAATGTGCAAGTACTTGTTTTGCACTGAAAAGACCCCCATGCTATCACTAGCAAAGACATCGCAAAGGATTTTTTCTACGACCACCACTAAAAGTAGGCCTTTTAGCGCTAGCTTTTTTCACTAAAAGTGACGTTTTATAATTTAACGTGTTTAAAATGAGATCATCTGTTTACTTTTAGCACATGTGTTATAAAGTGAAGTGAGGTTATAAAACTACAATTTCGAACTGGAAGTGAGGTTGTAAAGCTATTCTAGTTGCTTCTTGCGTTAGAGGTAAAG
The DNA here is from genome assembly GCA_940337035.1 of Agriotes lineatus. Lineage (NCBI taxonomy): Eukaryota > Metazoa > Arthropoda > Insecta > Coleoptera > Elateridae > Agriotes > Agriotes lineatus. Next base: position 105,807 of record CALNHX010004319.1, read on the forward strand.
TGTTTTTTTAAATAATTAAAGCGTTATGTAATGAATACAGTCAGATGTGTACTATTATAATTACCGTTGATAACTAAATTTGACAGTACTGGCTCCACAAACATTCACCTCCGCGTCAAGGCCATCTGTTTATTATGACATAAATTATAACCGTCGTAGATGCAAACCTTTGTTAAATGGACATTTATGGATTAATAACAGAAAATTTAAAGTCGTAGAAAAAATATTGTATGCAAATTCGTGCTAAAAGTGTTTTGCACTCGACATAATTTTCATGTCTCGTGCATAAACGTTCACTTTTAGCACTTGTTGCATAAATAGTTATTTATTACTTAAATTTTGAATTTGTTATAAGATACAGAGTTATTTCGTATGGACACTCGTCAGCTGCAAACAGAGTATTTATAATGCAAAAAAGAGCCTTACGTTGTATGTTTGGTCTACAATATAGAGACTTGTAAACAAATTTTTATCAGAGAACAAATACTCACCTTCTCTTGTATTTATATATTAGAAAATTTGTGAGACAAAATATCTACAATTTTAACCTACAAAATGAATATCACAATTATAATACCTACTCGCCATGACCAAAATCTGCAATACAACATACACAGATTAGAGCTTTACAAATCAAGTCCTTACTATATGTGGGCCAAATTATAGAACAAGCTACCTACTAGGTAGTATAAAAAATCTTAGCTTAAAAAAATTTGTTTCCCATGTCAAGAAATTGTTAGTATCCAATGCTTTTTATTCTCTAAACGAATTTTTGTCCCATGTTTTTATATAACTAAGTTTCTGTAATTTTAACTTTACCCAGTAAGTGTTCCTTAGACATACCCTATTAATGTATTGTGATTTTTATGGGCTAAATAAAAAAATTTTATTATTATTTTCTTTATTTATTTATTCTACAGGACAAAAATCTTGTTCTAAACTTACTGACAAATAAAACAAAATAAGCTCACCAATTAAGGACCTATCGAGAAATTTAAAAAAAACTGATTCTGAGCGGGCTGTGGAAATTCAAACATATGAATAATATGTTGGTGGCACTGTAAGTCTATGTCAAATTGAAGGTTATCAGTTAGGTTTTGCGTCAGTCTGTGTCAAAACTGACGCAAAATCTAACCTGATAACCTCGAATTTGACATAGACTTGCAGTGCCACCAACATATTATTCATACGTTTGTATTTAGAGAGTCCTCTGACAATCAGTTTTTGGATCTCTCGATACAAACATACTCACTGCTGTCACAAAAACACATAATAATACTAGCAAATTGCACAAAATGAACAAAGACATTTTAAATGAACTTATTGTTGCAATAAACAGAGCTGGTAAGTACCTAACTAGCCACCAGCATATCATTCTTAAGATTGTTTCAAAGTCCCCTTAACCATTTTAAATAGATTCAGTGCTTTTGAAATGTCAGACGAAGGAAATGGTTCACCAGAGAACCAAACAGAACTGTCAGCAATAAAATGTTGTTTCGGCTTCAAGTAAACTGAGTTAGTTGTTGATGTAATAGCATTTTCAGGGCATTTTGACTTGTAAATTTTGTATAAATCTTCAAGGTCTGTAACAAATTCATTATTCCCATAGACAGATATTTGGTACCAATTATCAGAAGATCCTGCATGGAATTCTCGCACTACCCATGCATTATTCGTTTTAGTATGGCCTCTATATATTTTCACAGAGGTTAGGTGTAAATGGTCAGCAAGTGTCGTACAAGAGCAAAACTTCAAGTTGTGGAATATCAAAGTGTTTAGCAGGACAAGCGGAGAGCGAAAACCCAGCTGACCGCTCTCCCATAGGTGCTCTTCCTCTACGCAGGGTTCGACATAGCGGCAGTTATCATAAACACTCAAAAAATCCCTAGCCATCTCATCTAAGCCTTCTCTAAATGTTGCGTAACAACAATCGCTGAACAGATTATCAGTTCTCTGGTTCAAATTTAGATATTTTTGAATACCCAAGCAGAGAAGGTAAATATGGTCTGGAGCATAATGCTGCCCATTGGGACTTTTAATTTCAATAATGAAGAGGTACAGCAGTTTGTTGAGCATATGCGGACACAAATCCTGCAGTTTTCCCTTAATCTGAGGCCTGGGAGGCACAGCTTCAGCAAGTTCTCTGTTTTTACATTTAATCCACTGGTTCCAGCAATCCACACCCAGCATGTACTGCAAGTGAATGTTAGAATCAGGTGTCGCTTCGGCAAAAGGATTTGTTAGGGTCTCTTTCACATCGATTTGGTTGCTTGTTGCAACTTGGGAAGATCCTTCACCGAATGTTTCATTATTCAAGTCGCCTACAGCCTCCATTTCTTTTCCTTCAGCTGCAGCAAGTTCAGCCATCGTCTGTTTCTTCTATTTTGAAAAAATGCACAAAGTGGAGAGTCGTTTCGATGTAATAGCAATATCTAGAAGTACAAAAAAGAAATTATTGTACATTCACGTAAGTATTTATATGTAAATAATTACCGATATTGCAAATGCAATTTAAAGTGGCACCTACTTGGTTAAATCGTTTTAAAAAATCTCCACTTGAAGTTACAGCGAGAAAGTTCGACCACGCCACACGCCACGCCGCAGCAAAAATAAAGCGTCCTAGTACTAAATGTAACGCTTTTTGTACTAACTAATCAATGTTGCCAACTCTGGAATATAAAGTTTCCCTAAATTCTGAGCGAAAAGTCAACGTACAGTCGGGGAAATAAAAATCCGGACGAGCCTTATAGAGGATTTTTGCAATTTTTGGGTAATGTAAATTGGGCTTTGCGTTTCTAGGTTAGCAACTGACAGTTAAACAATGAGGCATGCTGTCATATACAAGTAATTATTTTGACTTTGACTAATTTCACCAGGTAATGTGATAAGTAAAGCAAAGAAAGGTATACACTGAATAATATTAAGTGCCCGGATTTTTAATTAAGCGACTGTACATCTTATAAAAATTAAATACCGACATTCGATTTAAATGGATTTATAGTAGGTACATTATTTCATACTGTCCGGAAAATACGACTTTTCGTCATTAATTTGAGTCCGGAAAGTGGAACATTACATCACAAGGCCGGAAAGTGGAACATTACATCACAAGACCGGAAAGTGTTGCTAGGCAACTGCTGAATAATAAGTTGGTGACACTGTAAGTCTATGTCAAATTCGAGGTCATCAGGTTAGGTTTTCCGTCAGTTTTGACACAGACTGACGCAAAACCTAACCTGCTAACATCGAATTTGACAGACTTTCAGTGCCACCAACATATTCATACGTTTGAATTTTCACAGCCGCCCCTTATGGAGTTTTTCAATGAACAGGTTGTATAAAACAGTATGAAATAAAACATTGTACGATACACGGCCATACAATATTTTTAAACTATTCGTTTAGAAATTCCAGACTCGGCTCGTTCCTCGCCTCGTCCGTAAACATCTAAACTCGTACTTGTAACGTAAATTACTATTACATAAAAAGCTGCGAAAGTGGCATATATCGTGTAAGTATATTTGAGAAACGAGGCGAAGCGCAGCGGAGGCAAGTGACTTAAAATACGAGAGTACGATACACTTTCGAGCGACTTATGTACGCAATTTTTCCCACAATCACAAAAAATACACATATTTGCAGTTTAATGAATGACAACTGAAAATGTCAGTAGATTGTCCGTAACTTTTAGGTCTATATGACATATTTAGAGTAATTTTTAGGTTAAAGCAATTTTGAAATGAAAATGTCATATTTAGCCCATTGTGCATTTGTTCATAACAAACACGTTCGTTATGATAACGACCGGGCGAATGATGTGGACGAAGAAAAAATAATATTAGGTTTCTAGAAAGTTAACCATTACACGACTAATACAGTAATAGCAGTCAGATACAAATATTACTGTACTAGTCGTGTAATGATTAATTTTCTAGACTCAAAATAGCTTTGAAAGTTTGACTTTCTTGACGTTTTCAGGTAGAATAATTTTCTATAATTTTTATTTTCAACGTCAAAAAGATGCATATATTCGCACTAGTTGCAATAGATTTCATATTGACACTAGTGCTATTATGCAGCTTTAGCACCTTGTAGATTTAAGTAAATGTATTTACCATAAAAATTAATGCCTCAAAATTACAGAAAATCTTGTATGCAACATGTTACAAGATTAGTGTTTTTCACACATAACGTCTTGTCCAACTCGCTAGCCCTCGCAGAGCAAACTTGACGTCTAGTGTGAAAAACACTTTCATTTTGCAACTTGATACATAATAGTTATTTAGACTACAATTGTTAGAAGTGCAACTTTCTTTCACAAGTGTGGAGGGTTACTAAACCAGGCGCAGCCGAGTTTAATATTCCACACACGTCAAAAATAAGCAAGCTAACACGTGTTATCTATAACCTATAACATTTTTAAAACATTTCATTAATAGTTATTTAACCAACAAGTGTATTAATGAAGGCGATTAATAATCGAAACTGTTTAAAGCACGAACGAGCGATATCGAGTGAGTGCCTTTAATAGTTTAAAAGTTTTACAGGAATTGCAGTGGCGATTTGGTGGTAGAAAGCTAACAAATTATGTGGCCGCTTCATCAAGTGACGCTACAGTGGAAGCATCGCCGGAGCGAGTTGCCAAAACCAGATTCGTTAGTCATTACTACAGGTGGGTAATTTTAAACTATATTTGAACATACAAGAGCTGCAATCGAGGTAGAAGGCGACTGCGCCATTGCGCTCCATCGTGCATACGGACACGATTTATTATATTTGGTGCGCACTCGTTATTTAACCAACAAGTGTATTAATAAAGGCGATTAATAATCGAAACTGTTTAAAGCACGAACGAGCGACAGCGAGTGAGTGCCTTTAATAGCTGAGATTATTAATCGCCCATTAACAAACGAGTTGATTACAAAACTTTTTTGTTGGCCGCAAAATCTTTTTTTGTAGCGAAAAATGTTATTAATACAACTAACCTCCATGCAAAATATCATCAAAACGTCAAAATCACAAAAACAGTTAATTGATGAAAAAGAGTGTATTAATCAAAAACAGTGTATTGATGACGTCTATTAATCCATCCTTTTTTAGGAAAAATAATTCATTAATATTGAAATTAACAAGCGGTCAACGAAAAATATTCATATCCAAGCCTATTTTGCATAGAATTTTATTTGCCTTCATTTTAGTCAAGTGCGTTAGTCAGTTCTGCTAACTAAGGAAACGTCTTTATTTATTAAAATCTGTAATTTGTTCACGTCAAAATAAAACTAGAAATTAATAAACGAATAAATAATTTGTTTCTAAAATCGTTCATTCCTAAATTAAAAGCAGTGTCACTTTTTTTCACTGGGTGAAGAAAGTGCCACTTCACACACTGAAATGAGTTAAAAAGCCTACTTTTTTTAAATGAAATTTTAAAAATAACTATTTGAAAGTATATTGAAAGAATATCTACTTACTACACATGTACCTACTTATAGTTGTTTTGAAACTAGACGATATGCTACATTTTAGAATATAGAGTAATTTCAGGGGCTTGGGTTGCCATTACTGGAATCTAGTTATAAATTTAGTTCCACTACGAAATGGCATACAGTAATAAAAGCATTAAATAATTGTAGGTTATGTTACAGATTGGTTAAGAATCAACAGTAATTACATAAGTGGTGATAATTTTTTGATAATTTTAACTATATTCGCGAATCTTTGTTGCTATTAATAAATCTCACGAGTGGACGAAGGCCACGAGTGGGTTTTCTTAATAGCAACAAAGATGAGTGATAATCTAGTTAAAATTATTAAAAAAATCTGGTGTGATACACTCACACAACTTCCTTTTACAGTGATCTTATAATTAGTCAAAAATTTCATTTTAAATTTTTAACCATTTGTTAAAAATTTTCAAAAATTACAAATTCTACAAAAACGGTACAAAATCGAGTGTTAGTTGAAGAGACAAATTTTCTCTAGAATTTTAAGGTGAATTCAAAAATGTAATAATATACCGGGTGTTTTATTTAAAATAGGAGTTAATAAAAAAAATAGAAAAAAAAACAAAAGAAACCTACTTTAGAAGTATTCAACTGGAAAATCACCTATCTCACATCAATAAACATTAAAAATGTAAGAAAAATGTAAAATTTAAAAAAAATCGTTAGAGCCGTTTTTTAAAAAATCGAAAAAAACTGAAAAATCACAAGAGTAAACACCTGCTTCCGGTTATGCGATTTTCTTCAAAAGCTTGCTGTCTCATCTACATAGTACACAAAACTTATATATGAAGTTTCAATGCCATACCTCTTTTCGTTTTTGAGATATTCTGTTCACAGACAGACACACAGACACACAGACAGACAGACAGACAGACCAATGAAAAAAAATATGTTTTTTGGGATCAGGGGACTCTAAAACGTGAAGATCTGTTGAAAACTCAATTTCGAATTTTTGGGGTGAATCCAATACTTCCTTTATAGTAGTAAAAGGAAGTAAAAACTATTACCACGAATGTAATTAGGCGCTTTCAGATGAGTGTCCTGGGTAACCCTGCATTTTAGAGCAGCCGTTAATAAGTACACCGTACCGACCAATTATAAAAAGGAGGTGGAGTTCAGTGATGGTGCCGAATTCAAAAAAAGATAATATATGTTTAGTAGAAGAGTATAGTATTCCAACCAAAAATTGGAAAGCTATTTAAAATCCAGTGCATCATGAAAAGTGTAAGTCATGTCTAAGTTGGTTTCATACAATCAGTTATTAATTATATTCTAATGTCAATCAGTTTTCAAGTAATGACAGTTCATCTGCAAATTGTACATGTAACTGTTTTGTTAAGGCATTGTAACTTTGTGCATGATTTAAGTATGTGCTAGTTGAGTTTTGAAAACCGTATAGTAGCATACAAAATGTTTTTTTTTTTTTTTTTTATTAGGCTTTGTACCAGTTCAACAAAACAATTGTTATTCATGGTAGTGTTAAATGAAAACAACCAAATAATTACAATAACATAAAGGCAAGTATCACCTGCATAAACACTCATTTTGTTAGTTAGGTATTACCATATAATTATTTTTATGACACTGCTAATCACTATCACTATCAGTTAAGTAGATATCTTGCGGTAGATTACGTTTCAATCGGGTATGAATTTGTCTTCGTCCTAGCCGATAGAATGCTGCACCTGGGCAATTGTTGATGTTCAGATGGAATGTTTTAGTTAACTTCTTGATATGTTCTGGGATGGTTGACATACCAAGTTCAAAATGAAGTTGTTTATTGGTGACATACCAAGGGGCATTAACTGCAATTCTAAGGATTTTGTTATGTAAAGCTTGGATTCGATTTAGGTTTGCTTTTGACGTGTTTCCCCAAATTACACAGCCGTACAGAATTAACGGACGTATCAGAGATTTATAAAGTAGAGTAGTGCATTCTGCTTTTAAAGAAGATTTCTTGTTGATGAGTGGATACAGCTGTACCAATCTTGTGTGACCCTCATTTAGTTTCTTCAAGACATGAAATCTCCAAGTGAGACGCGTATCCAGATATATACCCAAGTATTTAACAGCTTCTGTGGAGGTGTTCCATGGAATGGCATGATTATTAATTATTATTGATGGTAGTTGAGTTATTCGTCGAAGGGTGAAAATCTTCGCATCGCACTTGGTATGATTTACTACTAGATTCCATTGCTCGAACCATCTGGTTATTACGTTGGTTGAAATTTGAAGTTCTGCGATTGCTTCTATTAGGCTTTCATTCTTAGCCAGTAGGACCGTATCGTCGGCATATAGTGCAAGATCTATGTCGATGTCGGGAATATCATGCGTGAAGATATTAAATAGAATAGGCCCTAAAATACTTCCCTGGGGAACTCCTGCTCGAATAGGTCTCGTTGAGGAGATAGCTGTGTGTATCTTAATTGCAAATGTGCGATTTTCGAGATAGGAAAATAAAATAGCTTTAATGTAGTGTGGAATTTCGAGTTGGGAGATTTTGTATTTAAGACCTTCAATCCACACTCGGTCGAAAGCCTGAGCTAAGTCCAAGAATAGCGCTGCTGTATATTGCTTATTTTCGTACCCTGTTTCTATTGCCTCGACAATCCTCTGCAGCTGATGACAAGTAGAGTGGCCCTTTCGAAACCCGAATTGAAAGGTTGGAAGTAGTTCTAATCTGGTGACTTCTTCAATCAGTCGAAAATAGATGATTTTCTCGAAAAGTTTTGAAATCGTCGTTAAAAGACTAATAGGTCTGTAGCCAGAAAGGGTTCTCTTATTTTTTCCTGGTTTAGGAAATAGAAGAATGAGCGCGTGCTTCCATGTTTTAGGAAAGTAGCCGGTTCCTAAACATGCATTATATGTGGTAGCAAGATATGCTAGAGCTTTTCTTGATAAATTCTTGAGTATAATGTTGGATATTTTATCATGTCCAGGAGATTTGTTTACTGGAAGCGTTTTTATTATAGAAGATAGTTCGCTAGGGGAAGTTGGTTTCATATTATCACCAGGAGTTGGTTGGTGAGTTTCTATATGCCTGAGAATTATATTTACAAACCCCGGAGTCTGATATCCATGCGAAGTAAAAGTTTCTTCTAAATGATCAGCAAAAACTTCGCATTTTTCTTCGTCAGTATTGTATGTTGAATTCTCAGTGGTTATAGAAGGAATTTCTTGTGGCTGGCGTAGTAATTTTCTTGTGGTTTTCCACAGTCCAGGGTCACCCGGCTCGTAGGCGTTAATATATTTTTGATACGACTGGATTCTGTAGCCGTCAAGTTCCCTTTTGATTCGATGCGATAAGTGGTTGACTAAGCGTTTCGTCGCAGGATTCCTGGTCCGCTGCCATTCTCTTTGCAGTTGACTTTTTTGTTTGATTAAGTTAATTATGTGTATTGGTGGTATGTTATAATTGACAGCTCGTTTATTCTTCTTTACTGTTGTAGCTGTGTGGATGCTTTCTGTTATACAGGTTGTCATATGTGTTACTGTTTCATCAATATTTTCTAAAGTCTTTAGATTATTTGGATATTTGAGGTTCTTTTCCATTGTTTCCTGGAAGTAATCCCAGTCTACAAATCCATTTATCAGTCTAAGTTCAGTTTGCCTTTGAGCAGGAGTTGTCATAAACGAAATTACCACTGGCAAATGGTCGGAATCGAGTTCGGCATATACTTTTTGAAAAGTATGCATATTGACATTTTTCTGGATGACTATGTCCAATATAGCTGGATTGTGGTCCAACCGGTACGGAAAGTATGTTGGTTCATCCAGGGCTAATATTTGAAGAGCATGTGTATTTGCGAAAGTATTGAGTTTTGTTCCAGCTGGGTTGTTGGTCCTGCATCCCCATATCGTGTGTTTTGAATTTAAGTCGCCAATCAGTAAAGTGGATTCCCTGGTATTAAATATTTTGTATATGTCGGTTTCAAGAAATTGTTTGTTGGGTTGTCGATAAACACTTATTATGTTGACGTAATTACCTTCACACGTTTTCACTTTGATTGCAACTGTTTCGAGATTGGTGGTGTTATATTTCGAAAGTTCGTGATGAATAATTTTTTGTTTAACCAAAATAGCTACCCCACCTGAGGCGAATCTTGCTTCTCTATCCGCACGATAGCAGTGATAACCTGATACTTTGAAGGGATCGTTTGCGGTTAAGTGCGTTTCGGTGATGCAAGCTACATCGATGTTATGTCTTGCAAGAAAGGTTTTAAATATCGTTTGTTGGGCCTTAATGCCGTTTGCATTCCAGTTCAAAAGTTTTAAGTGAATGAGTGGTTTACTAAAGTTAGGATCCATTAAAATGTTTAAAAACGTATATGTCTTCCAAACTTCCCAATGCATCTGTCAAATTTGAAGGTTATTATCGAAGTGTCACTGAATGACAATCAAACAGTAATTTTATGAATTAAATTACGAAGTAACTTACTGTTCTTAATGCTGGCCTGATTTTAAATAGCTTTCCAATTTCTGGTTGGAATACTATACACCTACATTTAATTCTGTTCCGTTTGCAAAAAAAATCGGAGAAATTATTAAAGAGCTCGTAAAGCTTATAAAGCAAAAATATTAAATATAAAAAAATTATGCATTTAATGTAAAAATATATATAAAAAATGATAATTGAAGTATTTAGTGCTTTACGTTATCACTTCTATACATACTACAAAATGTTAATTCATTGATTACCAATTTTATCAATGTATGCATTCACGTGCTTACTGTATGCTAATTCATTAATGCTCATAAATAAATAAAAAATGGGAATACATTGCAGTTTCTAAGGGGAATCCTCTAATTATTAAGAATTTTATATCGTCATTTTATCTGTTTAAGTTTTTATGATTATCACAAATGTGAATCTATTTAACAATATGTAGTGGGTGTTCAATTTCTAAGAATTCTGTTTAAAAGATAAACTTCTTTTAGTGTAAATTTTTGTTTATTTGCAGTTTATGGGAAGGCAAAGCTATCATTTAACTGAAATTTTAGATTTTGCGTGCAATCATACTAACTTAAATTTTATTGTAAACACCAACAATTAAACTTGTGTATTTACTCAGTTTTAACCTCTTGTTATCAATTAGAAAATATTGGAATATGATATCCTAATAATATAAAAGCTGAACAGTTGTCAATTATTCTAAGAAAATAGATATAAAATTTAGGAAACTTGAAATGTTAGCAGTGAAACATTTGTAGAATAATTTAGATAAGCACTACATTAGAACTAGTTACATAATTTATGATGACAGCACTGGAAGCTAGGCAACCCAAAAGACGTCTAAGTATGATAATACTGGTATAGTATTCCAAACAAAAATTGGAAATCTATTTAAAATCAAGTGAGTACACTTCTCTGCAATAAAATTAAGCACAAGTCTTATGACTATTTTTCACAATATTCTAGTTTGTATAACTCGGATCTATTTTAATTGCCTAGCAGCAGTTTCAATAAATGAAAAAACAAAGCTAAAACCTGTAAAAAAAAAGAAGCTATTAATAAATGCAACAAAGCCGTGTGTGCTTAATTTTATTGTACAGAAGTGTCCATCATGGAAAGTGTAAGTCATGTCTAAGTTGGTGTCATACAATCAATACATAATTTTCCAAAGTCAAACAGCTTTCAAGTAATGACAGTTCATCTATAAATTGAACATGTAATTAACTGTTTTGTTAAGGCATTGTAACATTTTCCATGATTTAAGTTACCTACGTACTAGTTGTTTAACCTCAGTTTTTAAAACCGTATACTACTAGCATAGAAAATGTTGAAAAACGTATATGTCTTTCAAAATTCCCAAATGCATATGTCAAATTTGAAGGTTATTTACAAAGTGTCACTGAATGACAATCAAGCAGTCTGCTCTGATTTTAAATAGCTTTCCAATTTCTTGTTGGAATACTCTTTTTATAAGAAAGCTATCTTTTGAATTCGGCGCCATCACTAAACCCCACCTCCTTTTTATAATTGGTCGGCACGGTGTACTTATTAACGGCTGCTGCATTTTAGGGCCATGAATTTGAACTACCGTTCCTAGAACTAATAATTCAGGTGGGAATGAAATGTGACAGTAAAAAAACGAGAGAAATACCTACTATCCGTCCCAGGATTCTTCCTCCTGACGTCACACGCGGATGTGTATGACGTAAGATTAACTACCAAGTTGGTAATTGAACAACTATAATCATGAAACTTCCGGTCAGTTGTCAAAGTCAACGTCTAAAAGTGAGGTTAGGTCGTCAGAAAAATATAATATAATAGTTAATGAAGTGCATTATATTTGCACGGCGAAGCAAAATCAAATAAATATCATTTAAAGTACTTTTGCTAACTTTTGGAGTTGATGTGTATAAACCTGGGCATATTTTTTTAACATTGTATTGAAATGAAGCTTGGTCTTATCACTGAATTGTATTATTAACTGGAAGAGCAACTCATACGACCTACGCGTGAAAATATATGTGCACATTTGAATAAAATAATAGGGTCGACACTCGCCCACCGGGGGTGTCGTGCGTTTGCGCAGTTTAGATTGTTTATCCATCACTCAGCTGTGCGCGAAAATGACATAACCTAAATTTATTTTGAATGTTTTCGCGTTTTAAATTGGAAGGCAATTAAGTTCTTAGCCTGCACGAGGAAAGACAATTTAGTGAACGCTAGCATAATACAGGACTCCTTCAAAACGCTATGTAATTCCCTGGAGGAGCGTGAGAACTAAATAACAAAGGTCACCAGTTCCGCTGCAACTCTGATCGCTGTACAGAGGTCTTCCTTACTTGGAAAGATGTCACCGATGCTTAACCTGGAAAGGGTCAAGCGCTATTCCAGGTGAATCAGTGGTTAACATGGCTGCAGGAAGCGGGATTCAAAGAAGAGGAGGGTGACGAGTAAACCGAACCTATGCGACATCGACATATATATGATATACTTAGGAACTTACGAAAGATGGGATTTGCATATACTGAACCCCGTATTTTTCGAAGAAATTGCCTTTTTGTGGAAATCGACAATCGATTCCTAGTGTTAAATATTTTCGGTAAGCTGTCTCGTAACTAAAATAATAATTAAGTAATTTGTTCTGTCCATTTTAGGCCCGATGATTTTCAAATTCTGGAAGGCAGAAAAATATTGAAATCAAGTGCTGTTCCTGCTCTAAAATTAAGGCCAATTGACATTAGAAAGCAATTTAGTATGAGAACAGATTATCAACGAATACTCCAAATTAAGTTTTAGAAATGTAGTACAGAAGTTATTAATATTTTTATGTATTTAGACTGTTCAGTTGCATGTATGTGTTTTATATTCTGCGCACTTCCTACTTGGTATGAATGTTGCTCGACATCGATAGGTAAAAGAGGCTAAAGACAGTGAATGAATGAATGTGTTAATAGAATAAACTAGAATAATTTTATTCGAACCTCCGTAAACAAGTATGTTGAACAAATTATAAATAACTGTATTAGTGAAATGTTTTGTAATGTACTTTAATGAATTTTTATATTCGACAGATAGATGAATACTTTTGGTTCTTGGTATATTAAGGATGTTAAGAGTCTGGGTTCTTTTAACTTGTGGTTGTTGAAGTATGTGTGCCCTGACTGTTATTCTTCTATTAAAGTATCAGTTCCATTTTTTGAATAAGTAATTACTCACAGCTAACTGCTACCTATATAATAAAGTTAACATACCATTTGTAATTGTAATAAACTGAATAGTTCCTTCTCGCAGCCAAACCTTCACGTATGGTGGCGGAATACACCCTTCACTGCTACTCGAAAGGTAGAGTGGTTGGATAAATCCTACAAACACTGGCAGTCTTGGTGCAGACAATTGTTCAAGTAGAGTGTTTGACTTGACGTTAGGCCTAATTTGTAAGCACATTCAACAAGTTTTCATAAAATTGCTTGAGAGTATACGCAGTATGTCCAGAAAATCCTGAGTATACGCTATGGGAACACCACTAGGTACTTATATCTATATTTGCAGATGAAATTGCAACTAACAATGAAAACCCAGAAATCACTGTTTAGATAAGATGTCAGCTAGATAATATACCATGATACCTTCTTCTTAAGGTTCCGATAGCAGTCGGATACCTAATCTAATAAATATATTTGTAAATGTTACTTGTTTCTTACTAGATCTAGAATTAACTTATTAAATCAAATTGAAATTACCAAGAAAAGTTTTAAGTAATCCAGTTTTAAAACCACCTATATTAGAAATAAATCAACTCGATCGTAATAATGTATTTAATACACTACTGAACAAACCGATGAGCCTAAGATTCATAACAATTTTTAAACAAAATATTAATAAATGTAATACAACGAGCTTAAAGTAATGTAAATTAAATATATTTGCTAATTCTGGTTACTACAGTATAATAAATTTAAAGAGATATTAATAGATCCATGTATTAACGATACAAGTTTGATTGGCAAAACGAGGCGGTGAACCAAGTTTTGCGGTCGATGCTCTTATTAAAAAAAAATAAAAATAAATTACTTAATTTTAACACCAGGTCAAGCCATTTTATATTTATGTATCACTTTCACTTGACATATCGCTGTCAGTATCAGATGCAGAAACGTGAATTACTAGTGGTTTAACTGCTTCAATGGCTTCTTCGATGAGCTCCTCACATTGGTACCACTTTGTGATGAGCGTGCTCGTATGCCTTACACAGTTTTCCCAAACATCTGGACCAATGTGCTCTAAGGCTTCCTTCCACATTGCTAAAACCTGTGTATCCCCGTAACCATCTCTACCTATATGCTTATTATAATAGATTTTTGCTTGAGCCCATACTACTAATTCTATAGCATTGAAGTCGCAGTGATATGGTGGCAAGCGAAGAACTTCGTGGCCTTGTTCTCTCATGTACTCATCAATAACATACCTTTTTGGTTTTTGATTTAGCTTTGCTAGCGCTAATAATTCATTTTTGTTCATATTGTTTTCAATTGACACATTATTGTTATTCAACCATTGGATAATTTCAGCTTTTCTCCATGTCGAAGTGGGTTGCTTTTCAAGCAACATGCTGTGATATGGAGCATTATCGATAATTATTAATGAAGGCCCTTCCAAATTGCAGACCAGCTGTTCTTTTACCCATTTGAAAAATAAATCACCATTCATTTCTGTATGATAATCAGCAAAAATTGTTTTTGAAGCAAATATTAAACCTGCATTATTAACAAAGTCTCCCGTACCACCAGCATGCAGAATGATGTAACGTTGGCCATCATAGCCTTCAGGTTTACGGACACTCTTCACATTACTGCCTTGCCATGATTTCATTGGATTTCCCTTAGAGTAAATCCACGTTTCGTCTAGAAAGATTATATCTCTAATAGGAGACTGTAAATTTTTCACGTATTCTCTCATAAAGTAGCCTCGCATGGCAGCAATATTAGTTCTTTCCACTAAAAATCTTCTATTACTTTCCTTTGCAAATTTAAAGCCGATGGAAGGAAGAACTCTGTGTAAACTGGTTCTGCTAATATGTGTTATTTGTTTAGCCCTTAACTCGGTATTCAACGTGGCCAACGTAACATGTTTTTCTAAAAATTTTCAATTAGTATAAATATCTTAAGGTAACATCAAATTTAAGTACTTTGTTGATACATGTCGTATATTGTATCTCGAATTGCCATCTTCACACCATCGTGTAAATCAGTGGACTTTGATTTATGTCTCGGCCTTGATTTTCCTGGACTAGATAAAATCGGATTGCTTTTAATTCGCTGCTTAATGGCTGTAACACTTGACTCACTGATTTTTAGCATTTGCTACTCTCTAAAATTTAGATTTATTTAATATAGCATACTGTATGACTATGAATAGCTTTACGTACCTACTTCACGAACTGCAGTTAGTGACAACAACAGTCCACCATTAGTTTTCTCTGCTTCAAAGTACTCTAAAAGCGAAAGAATCATTGCTTGGGCCTGAGAATTTAAACGGTTTCCAGGCATTGCTTTCCAAAAGTCCAAAACAAATAGGCTGGAAAAGCAAACGTACATAACCTAACCATGAAATTTACGAAACCGATTGCATACCTGATAAGAAAAACGCTAGCAGTAGTAGTTCTGAAAAGAACTGTTTATAATGCTAATGAAGGACAGGAAAACTGCGAAAATGCACTTGAAACCAGAAAATGAACAATTAGAATAATTTGACAGAAGCACGAAGTCAAATTAGAAACCAAATTCATAAGGCGTTGCCCGTAAGGTCACTAAATCACGTTAGCTACGCTAACGTGATTTAGTGACCTTAGTTGCCCGGCAGATCAAAGTTTGACAGTGCTGTACAATTTCTGTTTCACTCGTATTTACTGCCAGCCCTATGGACACACGTCGTAACTTAATGGGCGCGATAGCAGAAATCAATTACTGTTGTTTTCTTTGTCTATCAAACGGCAACCAATGTAAATGTGCTGGACAACTATTTCTTTGATTACTTCATATGCAAATGACGTCAGGAGGAAGAATCCTGGGACGGATAGTACTTCGTTATTGTCACTCAATTGTTTAAAATTGCTTTTATATTTTATAATGAATATTACTTATATACGTAACTACTTACCAGCAAAGTTTTCAAAGTATACGTTCTCTATTTCCATTTGAAAATTATGTCCAGTTGTTAAGTGATACAATAAATCTTTATTTTGTCTATAAGAACACTTCCAGTGTAGACATTGGTAATTTACACTATTTTCAGGAAAGGAAATTGGTGCTAGATCACTTTTATGTATGTTTATACAATGTTTATTTAAATATTTTTGTAATGTAAATATTTTCTCACACACCATACAAATAAGGGCCATGCTATTTAGCGATATAAAAGAAAAAAAGCAAATAAACAATTTCTCACAGATCTGTAGAAAAGATTTCTGACTAATACTCTAACGAGGTTACTGTTAGGTTAGAAAGTTAGACCACATGTAAGCTGAAAACATTACGAAATGAAACAGACTCTCGTTTTTTTACTGTCACATTTCACTCCCACCTGCATTATTAGCTCTAGGAACGGTAGTTCAAATTCATGGCCCTAAAATGCAGGATTACCGTGTCCTATTATTTTTAACAACTGCTGCTCACCGACTCCACTTTTAGCTAGTTGTGTTACAGCAGAAGAACGAATTGAATGGTTTGTGAAAAAATAGTCGCTGTAATTTGCTACTAGCAAATAGTCAGTGTAATTATCTATTTGCAAGTAGTCAGTGTAATTTTGATGCTAACCAGGAATACCTGAAGACGAGAGTAGATCAAAACTCCCGAAACGTTGTGTGATTTACACCCTAGACAATGGAAAAAGTCCGAAAAACATATCATAATAGACCACTGCCAAAAAATGACATTCAGACAACAACTTGATGCTATTGGTCGATTTAAAATGTTTCCTCATTACTATTGGCTGATAGGACTGTTTAAAGAAGTA
Organism: Agriotes lineatus; assembly: GCA_940337035.1. Lineage (NCBI taxonomy): Eukaryota > Metazoa > Arthropoda > Insecta > Coleoptera > Elateridae > Agriotes > Agriotes lineatus. The sequence continues at coordinate 122,775 of CALNHX010004319.1, forward strand.
ATCGACATTATTTTATTAAAATTCGTGTTATATTTTTTCCTACTCTATAATAGCAAGTCGGCTTTTTTATAATATTTGCAGACAGTTAAAGGATCGCTGTTATGGAAATGCTGCTGTGCTTCGTTTGAAATCGAGGCCCAGAAAGCAGTGGCGTAACTTCAAATTTTGGGCCCGGGGCCGTGATCTTCACCGGGCCCCTTAATTGCCAAGTGTAAGTCCTATTCTTGCCAAAGCATTTTTGGTTATCATTTTTCAATTATTTTTTTTTAATTCATAAACAAACATCAAACAAAGCAAAATGAACAATAGCGAGTCTTTTTCTCGAACTCATTGAAACTTTATACGGGACCGAGTTTGGACCTGCCGGGCTTTAAACTTCAAGAGGCCCGTTGGGCCCCCTGAAGTTCAGGGCCCGGGGGCCGCTGCCCCCTTCGCCCCCTCGGTAGTTACGCCACTGCCAGAAAGTTAAACACTTTCTATTCGTCCATAAACGCTTTGCCCAACTGCCATTTAATAGTTTTTGACAAAACCAGGTTATTCGTGACAACCAAATTGGGCGTTACTTGTTTTGTATTATTTTTAAAGTAGTAAATTATGTACTGTTTTTAAACCTATTTAATTAAACTCCTACCAAAAATCGAGTGTATAATACGCATAGAAAGTTATTTGCGGACTTGCAACCATGCCTACGGTCGGGTTGCAAACGATCACTCGGTGCATCAAATTCTACTTTCTATGCTTATTATACAAAAAACTATTTCGACGATTGACATCTAAAGTAGATTTTTATACTTAACTGTTATTTGACAACAGAAAGTTGACATTCGCCGATGAGCGAGCTTTTCCAGCATTTTGCCGCTCGCCGAACGTGTTGGGTTTCTGCGTGAGCAAAATATAGTAGGTGTGAACAACATTTCTTTTCATCTAGTATGTATGTATGTATGTATGTATGTATTATTTTTGGGGAGACTTACGTCTAGCAAGTAGGCCTTTATAGGCCCTTTTTGCCAACCCCATGAACAAGGTCTAGGCATGCAGAGTACCAGGTACCTTTGTCCTACTTAGAATTTTGCCGAGACTAAGGAGTTCCAACCTTAGCAAGGGATCTTTTACATGCTACACATCGTAGTAACATGGGACCCACGGCTTTACATCACTTCCGAATGATGGCATTCTGTAGAGGCTTTCATCCGCATTTTTTTTTATTTTTAAAAACCTCACCGGGATCGGGGATCGAACTCTCGACCCTTAGATCAGTAGCCAGAATGCTTACCACTGAGCTATGGAATACTTCCTAATTTATGAATGCAACTATAAGTTACTTAAAAAGCACATGCCAAGTTTGACATTTAAGCATAAACGCAGTTGCATACATAAATTAGGAACTAACGCCCTTTTTGTATATTTTGATATTTTGTTTTTGTTATATACTAAATATGATAAGATTCTATTTATATACAGAAATAAAGACAATTATTATTATTATTATTATTATTCCATAGCCATACTAGATGAAAAGAATTTTTGTTCGTACTAGCCATGTGAGTGTGAGGATGTTCCTTGACAACGCCAGTCATTTGTTAAAATAATCGCGTCACATGCCATAGGCTATGCGAGTAGTTTTAAATTTATTGTCAATTTAATTATTTTCGCCTTAATAATATGCTCAGTCGTCGAAAAAAATTGATGTATATTTCTGAATTTCGAGCTGGAATGACGTAGGTATTGGTAAAACGTTCATGGCAAACAATGTGAGCTCTTGAAACAAATAACGTCCCGCTGAATTCTAGTATTTGTAATTTTCTACCTAGAAGTCGATTGTAAATGAATTAATCTTGTGCCACTTTATTTCGCTCAGACTTCGCTATTGGTTTTATATTTCGCCTGTTTCAGATGACCAGTGCCTCCGCCAAGTCGGTTATAGGATTTTTAATCACATGCAAACAATTAACTACTTATAGACAGTTTCGACATTTAAGATCCTAAAATTACTTGGGAATCTACGCGCGAGTTCTGGAATATCTATTTACGATATTAGGTTGGTAGGTAAGCATTACCAATCCTATACAGATTGTGTTAGGACAATTTTTCCTGCAAAATTCAGTTAATTTAGAATAAGTTTATATCAAGACAATTAGCGATACCTTCTGTTTCACCCGTCGCATGACTGCAGAGTTCACAAACATAATGATCTCTATTTTGTCGCCTTGCTTTTTATAAATTGGCTTAGGTGTTTCAACTAACTAGCCTTGTAACGTTTCGCTTGTGAATCTAAATTCTAAAGATACTTGAAACGTATTGGGAATTTAATTCGCCGCCTTATCAAACGTTTGCATCTCAAGACCGCGCTAAGAAGCGATAGCGCGGGCCGGTTGCCGATGCGCAAGAAGCCACGTTTGCGCGTAGGAGTGTTTCCCCCGCCGCCAGAGCGGGGAGCACGGGCGCCGACAAGGAGCCGCTGAAACGTATAAAAACGAACACCCGACAGCTCCTAGTCGGATTCTATTCCCGAGTCCTCTCCTAAACTCCTCCTGATCCACCCGGAGCGATCACTCCCTTGCTTTGGTATGGTTACTGTCTTAGCAAGGGAGAAATCGCCTAAATAAAAGTTCTTGCGGGTTAGGTATGGTTTGTCTTCCTGCAAGAACACCCCGATAACCTAGAGATCCTTATCAAACCCGTTCCCGAACCGTCATTAATTTAAAGGCCGAAACCGTGGCTACTAATTAGCTTTCCCCGTATCCCTTGTAACCGAACCGATGTTAGTTAAAGGCCGAAACCGCGGAATTTGTAACTAACATTCCTGTAATCCGCCGAACGAGATCACCGCCGCCGTCCCGTCCGCGGTCATCCGAGTTCCGAGGCGTATTCCATTTGCGTTTCCAAAAACCGTATTTCAACCGTATTAACTCGCCCGAATTGTGAGGCACCAGGAAGTAATCAACAGCCCGCCGCCGCCAGGCTGGACGCATACAGAGATTATGCGATAAGGGACCTGCCTGTAAGAGTCACCGCCAGCATCCTACGAGCATTTCTGAAGCCCTCCGAAAAGGATATCCACACCGCCGCAATCCAGTCGAAGCCGCAAATTCGCTTGAATAGCCAATTTCCCGAAAGTCCGACCGCTGCATCGTTTCGAGCCGCGAAAGCCGGCAAATCGTATAGCAGCCCCCGATCCAGTTTGGCTCACCGAACGCGAACTCCTGCAGCTTCCTACGCCGGCAGGTATGTTCTTGAAACACCATTTCTAATCCGAAGTGTTCGCAGCAGCTAGCCATTGTAAACAAATATCACCTGGGGCATGCGACCAACGACCTCCTCTGACCGATAAGAGGCCGCTGCGCGGGCAGCCGACTCCGCGACATCCTCGGGGATACCGACGCGCGCATCGAAGGCGTATTCAAAGTGCTTACCCTTCACCTGGACAATTTGGACTGCGGCGCTGCTGACGAACCTGAGCAACCCCCCGTTGACGCAACTACCCCCTGTCCGTAATATACACTGTGTTCTATTAAGTTCGCATTCAATGTAAATAGTTAAAAACAGTATATTTTATTTTCATTACTTATCCTGTGTTATTTATTGATCTGTGATATATCCGAGCGATTTGAACGTATTTTCCGACTTGAGCATATCCGAGGCAATAAGGCCGATTAAAATATTTCTAAACAAAGGCGGGTCGTTACAGCCTGTACGGGACGTTCTATGTTACGTTTTGGGACTTTTTGCTTAGCCAGTTGTGGCATTGCTTGTAACGAACTTCGGCGCTGCTCAGACGGTTCCGAGCGACAGGTTTTAACTTGTTCTTAGTCTACGTGACGAAACGCCCGTTCGCCGTTGGAAAATATATTGCAATACGCATAGCACATCTACGTGTAGGAACGAACTACTAGCGAGTGACGCTTATATTTCATCACTCGTCCCAAGGCAGTCACGATTAGGCATCCAAAGGTTGAAGAAACTTACGGAGTCTGGCCCGCCGTCAGCTTTTGCTGCTCAGGCCCCGTCGAAATTCCGTTATTTGTCGCGAACCCGAAATCTATTTGTGTTCTTCGTTGACAGTTACCAAACAGGCTGCAAACTAGATGGAAGCTTAATTAACCAGGCCAGTGCTTTTGTGTGGGGTGGTTTCCAATTTGGGGTCGTGTAGAGGTTGGCACCCAACAATCTTCCATTGTATGCTGCTGTAGTCCTACGGAAATACACCCTGTGGTGCATTTAAACAGGAGAGGTTCAAATGTGCTCAATTACCAAAGGGGGCGCAATTTTCGTCGTGCTCGCCCCCTCCCTCCTCGTCGTTTAGAGGATCTATAACCCGCAGCCCTTCGTACAGGAGATTTCACCCCCCAATGTCGTTGTTGTGCGCAATAATTTCGTGGCACACCGTCTAAACCAGCTCCCATCAACATCAACCATTAAAGGTCTTTTTGCTGTATGACGCCCTCGTCGGTCCCGTCGTTGCTTTTGCAATTCAACCGCCCTAGCACTACAAGGTATTGTGACGTAGTTTTTAATGGTGATACGCTCTGACAAACATTTAGTGGTGCAGTTTGATTATTCATATTGGTGTGAGTAGGATAATTTAAATGTAACCTGTCACTATTGATAGCCTAAATTGTTTAGATTTCGTGCACAAGATATGTGGGAGGTAACAGTTGTATTTTGGTCAGCGAGTGAATCCCCCATTTGGTAATATTAAATATAGAATTAACGGTTGTGCATTAATATTACCGAATTGGTCGTGACTGTATATACATATTTAATGTCAATATATTCAAATTTGGAAATTTTGGAGATTTTAAGTCAATTATTATATAAAATTTAGCACGATTTATATTTGAGGAATAATACAAATCAATAAGTCGTAATCAATTTAATAGTAAAACGTTTCGCCAATAATATTGGCTTCATCAGTTATAAAAATTATGATAACATTTTGAAGAGATAAAGTAATTAATGGATTATAAAGACATTATTATAGTTACGTTGTTAAATATTTAATTCTAAAAGTTACAAAAAATGTTTTTAGATTAGCGAAACATAAATTATTTCCTTATTTAAGAATACTTACGTTTGAAAATAATGTTGATAACTAAATTAATCATTACGACCTTTTATATTAAATTATTATATTAGTTATGACATAATTGAGTGGTAAATTTATATGTAAACTTTACGATATTTGTAAAAGAACGTAATTAAAATAATAGCCTTCATAATGCTGGATGCAAGAGGAATGTGAATGCAATGATAACAAGGGCAAGGTTACCTACAAATATTTGCGCTATCAAAACCTGCGCAGTATGCATAAAAGTTAGAGGATCGAATATTAAATTAAGGCGGGCTAGTTCAAAAGAAGTTTGAATTTCAATATAAGAAACATAATTAGATAAGACAAAATCAGTAATCTGAGAAATATGAAAAGCGTGTTTATTTGAATAAATTGTTATAGATTGAGCTTAAATTGTCAATATCAGTTCTGTAATTAACGGCGGTAGGACGTTTTTGTATTTCAATCATTTCTAGAACTAATCTCTTTTTTAAGTTGTTCTCTCTATGTAAGACAGTAGGTTTATTGAAATTAAAGTTGTGAAAATTTTGATTAGCATGGTCAGTTAAAGCAGTTTTTTGGTTTTTTGGTGAAAATCTGTTATTTTTTATTGAGTTTTTATGTTGTGTTATTCTGTGTTTCAGTAGCTGTTTTGTTTGGCCAATATAAGTGGAGGTACAATTATTGCAATTAATTTGATATACTAATTTTTGCATATTAATTTGGGTTTTATCCTTAAGATTAGTAAAAAACATTTTACCTAGAGTGTTGTTATTATTATATGATATTTTGAAATTATATTTATTAAGTTCATTTTTAATTTTTTCAGAAAGTTTTGGTATGTAAGGGATTGAAATATATTTATCAAATGAAGCTTTAAAATAAAAGTTAAATTCATTGCCTAAACAGTTAGGTTGTAAATATATTGGTTGACTAATTTGGTTTACGTTTTTTATTGTATTGATGAGTTTTCTAATGGGTTTTTTAATAAAATCTAAAGGATAATCATTTATGAGTAGTATATTGGTAATAATATTTAAATTTTGTTGGTGAAATTGTGGAGATGATAGTTTGATTGCTCGGTCTATTAAATTGTTAATTACACTAGTTTTGTATTTATTAGAAGTATTTGAATTAAAATTTAAATATCTGTTTGTTTTTATGTTTTTTCGATACCAGTTAGTTAAAATTTTGCCATTAGTTTGTCTATATAGTGTTAAGTCCAAAAAGTTTATAGAAGCATTTTGATTTTCATTTTCAATAGTAAAATTGAGCCTTGGATGTACATTATTAAACAGATTAAGGAACTTTATTTTGTTAGTCGTATCGGAAGCCATAATAATATCATCCACGTATCGTAAATAGAGAGAAAATTCAATGTTATGTTTAAGGATTTTTGTTTCAATTTGTTCCATTACTAGATCTGCAATTGTAGATGAAATAGGAGAGCCCATTGCACAACCAAAGGTTTGTAAGTATATTGTATTGTTATATGTAACAAAAGTATAGTGTTTAGGACAAACTCAACTAATTCAATAAAATTATTAAGTGGGATATTTGTATGTTTTTCAATTCTATGCCAATTATTTTTAATGGTTTCTATTGCAAGATCAATGGGTATATTAGTATATAGTGATATTAGGTACATCTAAAGAAAAAAGGCTATGTTTTTTTTTAAACAAATATTATCAATGTGTTGTTTGCATTTCCATGAATCTTGAATACTAAATTTATTAAGTTTCGTGATATTAGTTAAAATTCTAGAGAGATATTTAGACAAGTTGTAGGTAGGGCTCATATAAGATGCAACTATTGGTCTTAAGGGTATGTTTTTAACATATACCTAATAATATATTCAAATTGATTTAAATACTTGCCGCTTTTTATTTATAGCTTTTACATGTATATTTTTCTATTATACTGGCGGCTTGCAAGTAAATCATCACAAGGTAGGTCTGTGGATGTTCGAGCTAGAACATCATATACAGGGCCCCCGCAAACGCGCGTGGAACGCGTGCACCGCACGCGGGCGCCACTCTAAAGGGGCGCCAGACCGGAGATTTGTATACAGTTTGAATTTTTATTTCATACTGATGTCAAAAATGACATTTTTCGGATTATTTATGGTACAAAAAATGGAACATTAAATAAAATCC